>QEPC01012655.1:3259530-3286125 GCA_003113815.1 Sphenodon punctatus | reverse complement strand
TATTCTTTTACCCCACACCCTCCCGCGCACAGAGCAGCTCGGGGTGGCTTACAATCATACAGCAATAATAACAATAAAAGAAACACACAATATACAATTTAAAATTCATTAAAATGCTAAAAGTATTTATGCCAACCAAAGAGCATGTGCTGGTGATACTTCGAATGTATGTAGAGATAGCAGTTTCTTGTTGCACTATATGATGACACGCCAAAGAGCGAGATCCCTGTCCTTCATAGGTAAATGCTCTTTCCTGTAACTGGAAAGAGGTATGCAAACTGGGAAACTGAAGAAATCATCAGAAGCAGTCATTAAGTTAAATTAAGAGATGTGCATACTGTTTTAGAGAAGGATAGAACAATAGGAGAATCTGCTTGAACACCAGAGCTGGTGCTGACGTTCACCAGACTTCACTTTTCTTCCTTTCTCTAGGGTCCTCTAGTGTAGCTTCTCCCCCGGCAGTTCATGTGTGCTAAACTGTAAGCTCAGACAGCTGGCTTCCATCACAAGTTGACTTGTTTGCTCTCCACAGCACTCAGCTAAGTAACAAGAGTATATACCTACGAGCCACCCATGGATGTGAGCCACACCTCTAACAGTGAGTGTCTCAACATGTAACATTTGCCACTGTTTCAACTGCCTGACCTGGAGGCAAGCATGTTTCTTTATGCAAACCTGGGAGCAACCCAGGGAGGGAGTTTGCTGCCCAAAACAAATCACCACCCACAGAGAGCTTTGCCTTGCATTGGGGAGCCTTGCTATGTCAGTTTCACCAGCTGAGACCTTTGCTATGTCAATTCTTCTGCTTATGCTGCCACCCTATGTGTTCCCTGTGTTGGGCAAAGTCCGTTGACTGGTAGTATAAATATGGAACAGCATGAATGTTTGTTCTTGCTGCTTCACCATAGGATGGCATTTCAGTAAGTACCATGGAGTTGAATTTCCTGTGGCTAATGTAAGGAGTAGAGAAACCAGTGTGAGGTGTTGTTACCAAGTATCCTTTTTCCAAACGTGTCCACTGGGATCCCCGAGGGAGGGATTCCCAATGTCCAGGCATGCATGCACCTCAAAATTGCTCAATTTGGGGAATTAAGCTCAAATTTAGGAGACACAGGGTGCGCCACTGGGCATGCATAGGCAGTAGACATGTCTGCTGAGAGCTCCCTGCACCCTGCAGAGAAAACGCTGTTAAATGAAAGGTAAAACCAAACAAAACACTTTTAATTGGGTAGGAACATTAAGAAGAGCCTGCCAGCAGCCCAAATTGAAAAAAAAAAAGAGCACTCCAAAGCGGAGAAGCTAGAAAAGCCTGCAGAAAGGGACAGTGCGGGGGGAGAGGAGCAAAGCAACACAAGGCCTAAAATGGCAGCTGCAGCAGCAGGGCCCAGGAGCGGGGAACAGAGCGACATGGCTCTGCAGATAGCAACCCTCACCCACACAATCAGGGCCCAACATGAGGATTCAAAAAAGCAATGGGAGACTCTACAAGAGGGAATAACAAGAGTGAACAGCGTAGTAGAATCACTCAACAGCAAATTCGATGGAATCTCCTCAAGAGTAAGTGAACTGGAAATGAAAATGAAGGAGAGAGAGGACAAGGGAGAGAAATGGGAGGAGAGGCTGATGGCACTGGAAAAGGCTGTGGGGGGAATGCAGCATAAATTAGAAGACCTTGAGAATAGAGGACGGAGAAACAACTTGAGAATACAGGGGATCCCGGAGGCCACAGAGGCACAAGGCGGGAGAGCGCTGATACAGAAAATACTGTCAGCCATTTTCCCACAAGCAGAGCAGTTGCACAACATAGAAATAGAAAGGGCGCACAGAACTCTGAGACCAAGACCTAAAGTGGGAGAACCCCCTAGGGCCCTAATATTCAGATGTTTAAAATTCCAAGATAAAGAAAAGATATTATGGGAAGCTAGGAAAAAGAAAGATCTGCAATTTGAAGGCCACAGAGTGATGATTCAACCAGACCTGGCCCCAGCCACCATAGCAAAAAGAAGAAGGTGGAATACTTTTTTGGACAAATTTAAGGCACAAGAAATACCAGTTCAAGTGCGATACCCAGCAATCTTTTCATTTGTACACCAAGGGCGGAGGAGGAATTTCCATGAGGTGCAAGCACTGGAAAAGTACTTGAAATTCAAAATGCCAGAGATGAATGGAAGGGGAAATGATGAATACAAAGAGCAGAGATAAAAACAAACAAAACAAAAAAATTAGGAGACACAGACCCTAGGGATCTTGGTCTGGAGACATGATGCACTGCAGTCTCCTGAACCCCAAAGAATGAGGGGGGGGGGTGTTGGAAACAATACAAAGGATTATTTATTACAGGAATCTAGACAGAACCAGCACTTGTGGAGTTAGAGGTAACTAGATCAAGAGAGGGCTGGCAGGATTCTTCTGGCCCGGCAATTAAGTCAGAGAACCAAAGAGAGCTAGAAAGAGCAGGGGAGCAAGAGAAGCGAGGAAGAAGGAGAGAAGCAGGGGATGTAGGGCTAAGCAAGAGGTGGGGGGGGGAAAGGAGCAGAGAGTTTTTTTATCCTGGGCCCGTTGAACAGGACAGGCAGCCTTGCCAATCCAGCGGTGGCTTCTGGAGGGGTAGCAGGGGTGACAGATGTGGTGGAGGGGCGTCTGGGAGGGTCCTTAGGCAATGTTGCACAGAGTAACCTGTAGAACCCCATGTCAAGCACAAACTTGACTCACAATGGGGGCGCAGGGCAGTTATAGGGTTTGTGCCCAAGCTAAACAAAAAAAACGAAGATCTTCCTGCCACCAGACAAGGGCGTTGGGACTTCTCAGGGTTTGAAAAGGTCCTAAAAGAGAAATGGGTGGAAAAGTACTTGGAAAGGTCTTTGTATCTGACAGAGTTGATCTATTCGGATCCAGAGGGCCAGCAGGGAAGGGTTTCAATAGACATTCTGGGTGAAGAAAAGGAACACACAACAGGTCTGCTCTGGAATGTCTGGGAACTGTCTTTGTCATGTAGGTGTGAGTCGGAGGAGGGGTTGGGTGCTGATCCCTTGATCAGATTAGGGTGGGTCTGAGTTATTTTCCCTGGTAGGAGATTTTACATGGTTTCTCCCCTCCTTGAAATGGCAGAGGGGTTTTGCAAGGGATTCTGGGGCAAGTCCATGAACCAGAGCTGGGGTACTTTGCTAGATAGGAGATTCCCATGTTTCTGGCGGTTAATATGAATGGAGATAGCTTGGCCTCTCAGTGGCCCCTTATTCTACAAGCCAGCTACTCTTAATGACTAGTGGGCTAGGTACATGAAAAAGCTGTATGCAGGGATATCCACGGTAGTTTCACAAGTTCACATGGATGCCCCAGCCTAAAACCCAAGGAGTGTGTGTGTGTTATTTTTGTATTCAATTTGCTGCTCTTAACGTTGTACCTGTCTCTGTACAAGGGTAGAATAACTAGATTGTGAGTAGAATTAGAGGTAGGGAGAAAAGGGGAATCTAGAAAAGGAATGACTCAGTCTCGTTGCTCAAAGGTTCCCGGAAAGTGACCGGTTATGTTTCTCATAGCGAGAGAATGTCATCTGCACTTCAGTGAGAGCATGAGCTTCTTTCCATTAGTGGCTTCACAGTGGGTTTAAGGCTGGGATTAACTAATTGCATATGCTCACTATATAAATGCTGCAGTTACATTAAACTAATAATCTGGAGGTCTATTTGGTAATGTGTACCTCCTAAGGCTAAAGCAAAATAAAAATGGTATCAAATATATAAATACTGTGAAAACGAAATATTTCACCTCTTAAAGCAAAATTGCTCACTACAGGATTTTTTTAATTGCTTAAGCACATACTTGCTGCTTCTTTTTTCAAATGATAACCAAGAGACAAAAGTGATTAGATGGTAGGTCTTTTATTGGATAAGCTTCTGTTAGTGTATGTGGGTACACACAAATTCTTTAAAACTTCATGGCGCTCTCTCATATTATTACTATAATAAAATAATTCGGGACTATTTTTTTTCCATTTTAGCATTTGCATTTTGTTTCAGTGAACTGAAAGAAACAAGAGATGAGCATTTTCCTCCCTCTTTGTATATGCAATTAACAGACACTGTTGTTCTGATAAGCAACAAAAATGCCCTCAAAAGGGGGTGTTGATGGCTTTTGAACATCCTGTTTGGAAATATTTTACCTTTTGAAAAGGCTTCAGGATTCTTTGGATACTTAGAGCTGATGGCTATTTAACAGGCCTCAATTAAATCTTGTCTCCTCATGGAACATAAGTCAATGGCCAAACAAATATGCTTTTTAACTACTGACACTACAGTATTGTCAAAGAAATTTGACACAAGGAAATGACCTGCCTACCTCATTGATTCCAAGAGGAAAGACAGGTATTACATTTTAAGAGTACAAGAGTAACCGCTCTATATATAGTTTGTCATCTGGTAAACCTCTTTTGAGTGTTGATAAATTTGTTTTGTTGTGGCAAAAACAAAAGTTGTTAGTATTATGCGAATACTATATATTTTTCATATGCATGAAATAGAGTTCTTGTTTTGATTCTTGCAGTGATTCTCCCCACATTATTTACTTTTATAAGCCATTTAATTTCCTTTATAATGATTGTCTTTTACATTCCATGTTGAGAATAGAGGAAATAAACCCAATTGTGAATCTTTTGTTTTCCCTTTGCTTTGACTCAGAAATTACTATAATAGGCTGCAAATCTGAAACCACTTACAAGAAGTAGAAGTAAGTCGTTTCAGGACTCTGGCTGGATATTATTAATTTTCCTCATACTCAGTACATACTCTCACTCTAATTTATAATAGGCTATGTGCTAAATTTAACAAGAAATTTAACTTTAAATAAATTAAATTCCAAATTATTTGAAGCCGCCTTTATATCCCACTGCCCAAGAAATGGGAGTTTTACCATGGGTTTCAAGTGGAGCAGACCTTGTGTGTGCAGCTGAGTACGAGCCATCTGGTCTTTATTATGAGTAGATGAATGGAATTGGTCTGAAAATAGTATTGAATTATTTTTCTAGTTTTAATTCAGAGGACAGTCAATTCCTGTTTGTGAATTGCTTTCTATCCACATATGCCACAAGAGAAGATTCCACCTGTTTGAGGTATACTTAGAAGGATCACCCCAGCCTAGAAAAGGGGACTCTAAAGATTACTATTCTTTTTTGGTTCTAACAAACTAAAAAAGCACGTAGTTCTCAGTCCTATCTGAAATCTCTACACAAGCTTCTTTTGATTTTACTATCTGAATAACCATGTTCTCCCACATCATCATCATGAATTAATAGTGTAATCAACCTTCTATTGGTCAATGCTAAGATACGTTTTGGTGTAGGTAGAGTGTGCTGTTGCTTTCCATTTAAATACCCTAGTTCGATGATGACTTTTTTTTTTTTTAAAGTTGCCAACACCAAGAGAGAGTTTGAAAGTGTCATGCTGCAGGGGAGTCCTTGAATTTTGCTTGTTTCACATATTTTGATGACTCTTCCATCTCCCTAAGAGTGTGTTTTTATTTTGAAGAGCATAGTTGTTTGCTGTAGTGCCTGGGGCAAAATCCTGAATTGCTGCAGCTCTTACTAGCTCATGATTTCAGTGGTTTAGCAACTTTAAGCATGATGCTGGTACTAAACAATTGCAAACTGGCTCAGCTGTCATCTTGTTTGCACTCTCTACTATTTAGTTTGAGTATGTTTTAATGCTGTAGTTTCATGGACTCGGAACAAAAAGGCTAGCCTCACACCAAGGGCCTCTTATAACCTTTTTACAGGAGAGGATCCCAAACTATGGGTGTGGGTGCTACTCCACAGCTGTGCTCAGGAGGGGGGAAGGCCCAGATCATGTATGTATCTCCTCTGTGGACTGGCCCCCTGTACTTGAGGGTATGCCCTCATCTCCGTGTACCTTCCCCTGAGCTCACTCAGTGCTTGAGGGGCAGGGTCTGGATCCATGAGCTAGATCCTTGCATTGGAACGGGCCAAATGAAAAACAGCCATTGGCCAAAGGTTCTAGATACAGTCCTATAGCTTTGTCCTGGGCGTCAGGAGAAACACATGGCCCTTTTCTCAAATCTCTTGGTGGGCTAAGGACTGGATTCTAATACAATTACCTTGAAAAGTCATTTCCCAGACAATTAGCTTAATCAGCAGCAGTCCTGTTGCTTGCTCAGGGATGGCCCTATATTAAAACATGAAGATAACAAAAAAAGGATAGAAGATTGGGAAGAAGGGATGTGAACTAAAATAAATACAAGTGCATACTATGAGAAAGCTCTCTGAGACTTCCTGATTTAAAATAATACCTAGCGTTTAGGCAGTTTACAGTAAAACACAGTTGTTTATTCGTATTCAAATCATTTTACAGACCTGGACCAGTCTGGAGTGGCCCACACTAACACTATTTAGTGCTTTCCTCAAATTTGCAAACGATGTCTTAGGGTTGAAGTGGGCAAACTCTGGCTCTTTGGCCCCACTGTGGTAAATGGATGGGGCTCGTGGGATTGGGAAACTTTGCCCACTCCCATCTTAAGGACTGGTTGAGAGGTAAGTACAGTTTCCCTTCTACAAGTGGTGACAGTGTGGCAGAGAGGTGAGTGACGTGATCAAGTTTATAATGAGGCAACAACAGAAGCAGGCATAAAGCGGTGTTCTATTCAGTGCACTATCCACTACAACATGCAACCTCCTTTACAGAAATACTGCTGACCAGTCTGTAATAGGGTGCTGTCACTTTAAGGGAACCTGGCCCACAGCAGGTGCTAAACAGTCGAGGAGGGCAGCATCCAAGCAAGACAACTGTGGACTGGGACCGACTCAGCATTTAGCTGAGCTAGACATCGATGCAGGGGGAACTGTGGGAGAGTGCAGATGAGCTGCTAGGCTCTCCAAGGGATGGAGAGAGAGAGAGCAAGAGAGCTACACATGCCTTCCAACATTTTGAGTGACCAAGCTCCTTGACCTATAAGATCCACCCATCAGAAAATAACCCCTTCTCCCTCCTACACTTACGTGCACGCACAACGTCTTCTAACATTCCTAGTGCAAGAGGGACAGACTTTCTGTTTATCATTCCACTGAATTTCCTGTCATTCCATCGTCTCTACATTGATCTCTGTAGCATTTTTCCTGGGAGGCAACTGGAAAGAGACAAGTAAGATGTGAATGCTGGTCTTCTCTCCCTCTTGCCTGAAAGAGGAACTCTGACCCCCTGAAAAGGATGGCAGTGGAATTCATCACCCAAAGAAAGACTGTTCCTCCGAAGTTGGGATATCAGTGTTCATTACAGCTAAGACTAGAACCCATCCTTGGCAATTGTTCCAATCCTGTTCCGTAGGCAACAGGTATCAGAGACTGGGGGAGACTAACTGGGAAGACACTGTGAGCTGTGGTTGGGTCAGCGGATCTCTTCCCTTGGTCCCCTCTTTACAGCGAAGAAGCTCCTGGAATAGACTGTGACACAAGATGGTGCTTCTCTCTGTGGGCCCCCTTACTACTGCTGCTCCATATAGTGCACCAGCAGAACAGGCTGCAGTGATGTGGCCTGTCTGGATGATCAGCAGCCTAAATAAATGGCAGTCCCTTCCAGGAGCCCCTCCCTTGGAGATAGAAGCAAAAGGGAATACGGCAGGCTCCACCACTGCTCCTCGTGGCCACCATCCATTTTCTAGCCCCAAGAGCGTTGGAGAGCTGGGGTCAAAGGACACAGCTTCACACTCTAAAAGCTCAGGTGCCACCTCCATCAAATAAGCCTGTTCTTTGCACTCTTGGGTTAAGGTCAAGGCTCTGAAGAGAGAAACTCTCCATATTTAGTCCTTCAGTCACCTATTGATTTGTTAAAACGCACTGATTCGTTGCCTCACAGTAGTGACTTTCCAGAAGAGACCTGTATATTCTACAAGTGGGCTGCTCCATCTCTCGGTTCTCCAACATTTCCTAAGCACAACCCCTTTCTTGTGAGTTCGGGCAGCCTTCACTCGCCCCCTCCCCACACACATGCACTCACAGGTTGAGTGAGACAAACCTAACATTCTTCCCTGCCACACTCCTCCCCCCCAACCCTCCCTTCCCAGCATCCCGTCCCCTGTCATGACTCTCAGCCATGCCAAAGCATGCGAAAAAGAAGCCACACCAGCTGTTTGTTTCTTCTGGGCTATTATGACTCTCAAAGATGGTCCAGTCCCTGCTATCCCTGGCCCAACGTTTCTGGGCCCTGAACAGCCACAGACCAAAGGCGAGGCCATTTGGGTTTCCTGGGCAAACAATCCACAGCAATAGCTTTCTCGGGTGTTATGACCCCTCATGTTTGTTGCAAGCAACAAAATTTACTTTCAAAAGATAAGAAAGAAGAGCTATTTTTAACAAATGGGCAGCTCTGTTCCCATATACATTCCTTCACTGCCTAACAGTTCCCTCTGCATTCCCCTTCCTTAACCATTCAGTGGTCTCCCCTAGTTAAAAAGTTCCATGCTTTCGTGATGCTAACACCTGTAACATGAATTTGGCATGTGCAGTGACAGGCTTGCGAATTAACTGTCTATGGTGTCAGGACCTCTGTGCTGGCAGCTTGTTCCCCTGGGCCACCCACCACCTGACCTGTTTGGATGGGGATCTGTGTATTTTCTGTTTCCTCTCTCTCGCCCGTCTGTGGTCACATCCACTGGCTTCTTAATTGGCTCCCAGCCTTATATAAGGCATGCCGGGAGATGTAGGAAGTTGGTAGAGCATGTGTCGCTGTCCTCTGCTATGGGTGCTTTGCCCTGCAATATGGATTCCTTCCCCTCTTGAGGTTGTGTCCTCCTTTATTGTTCCTGTCTGGTTGTTTTCTCTCGCCCTGCTTGAAAGACCTTCCTTTCCTTCCCCTTAGCGGTGTTGTACTTCCATTCCCTTATGGCTCCCATCCTCCCTTCCCCTGCTTCCCTTGGGGTATGTTTTTTCTAGTGCTAACCATTGTATAGTTCTTCTTGTGTTTGGTTCCCCTTCTCGTCTTGCTTGTCATAGCTCAGTCTAGTCTGAGGCTGCATTTAGACGTGTACGGCGAACATGCTGCATAAAATCATGCTGTATGTAAATATGCTGCCTGTGGGACTTACATGTGACATTTTGAGTGTTAAAGCCAGTTGCGCGTTCTTTTAAACCTGCAAATTAAATACCTTGATGTCGAGGTATTTAATTCACGGCTTTAAAAGAACGCATGATCAGTTTTAATGCACAAAACGTCACATCTAAATCCCACACACGGCATATTTACACGCAACATGGTTTTATGCAGCGTGTTCGCCACACACATCTAAAAGCAGCCAGAGCCTGCCAGGCTGCGCTCAAAAGAGTTAGACGGCTTCTTGCCACCCAAGAAAGATAAAAGCATGTCCCAGAGAGAGAGTCTCCCTGCCCTGGAACTTGATAGTGTCCACGTTGGCAGAGGAAGGCCAGCCACCAGCAGGCCTCCCATTTCCAGAGCGGGGAATAGGAGCCGGCACCGGTGCTCCAACTGCTGCTGTCTCGGTGAGATTGGCAGAAGCCCAGGTCAGAACAGGAGAACACCCCCAGCTCTACTGGTAAATTGGATGAGGCCCAGGGTGGGAGGGTATGGAAGGGCGTGCCCCAGATAGCCAACCCAGAGGGAGGATCCCTCCCGGCATCTTCATCCCATCTCGCCACTCTGGGAAAGGGTGGGTGGAGAGACGCAAGAGACCCAGGCGGTCCTGCACTCCCCCAGGGCATGGCCCACAGCTGCCAAAGGGAAGGAGAGTTCTCGAGTTAGAGGGGAGCTCCATCCTAGACTCCTGCACTGGCAGAGCATAAAGCAGCTCCCAGCTCAGTGCCTGCGCTGGGATCAGTGGCTGCACAGCAGCACTACCCGGAGTCTATGCCCGTTCAAAGAGCTAGCCTGTTCTTTGTTGTAACTTGCCCAGGAATGGGAAAATGAAGAAATAAAAGAGTTTGCCGCACTGAGGCAGCGAGCAATCTCTCCATCGATCCTGCTACATCAGAGGCAGAGAGAACTGGTATTTCCCGGGAGGGGTCATTCCTCTCTACATCCAGTGCCAGTATTTTATTAAAATCTCTGCCTCCTGCTGACTCATGCGGGGGAACAACCCAAAGTAGGACTGCTGTTCAGGTTAAGACACTCGCAGAAGGGAATGCTTATATTTGCAGATGACACAAAACGTGGGATAGCTAACACCTTAGAAGACAGAAATAAAATTCAGAATGATCTTGATAAGTTGGAAAACCTGAGCTTGATACTTAAAAAAGGAAATTCAACAGAGACAAATGTAAAGTTCTGCATTTAGCTAAGAAAAATAAAACACAAATATAGGATAGGGGATACCTGGCTTAGCAGCAATACATGTGAAAAGGATCTGGGGATGGATTGTAGTTGATCACAAGCTGAACATGAGTCAGCAATGCGATGCAGCCACAAAAAAGGCTAATGTAATTTTAGGCTGAATTAACCGAGGCATGGTTTCCAAGTCACAAGAAGTAATGGTTCCACTCTATTCTGCACTGGTCAGATCTCACCTGGAGTACTGTCACCAGTTCTGGGGGCCACACTTTGAGGACATTGACAAATTGGAACAGGTTTAGAGGAGGGCAACAAAGATGGTCACGGTCTGGAAACCAAGCCCTATGGGTATGTTTAGCCTAGAGAAAAGAAGACTAAGGGGAGACATGATAGCTGTCACAAAGAAGATGGCAAACACTTGTTCCCTGTTGCCCCTGAATGCAAGCACTGACTCTAGAGATGGAGGGGATACACCAGGAGACTCAGTGTCCATGTTTGTTTTGATTTATGCTGGCTCTAGGGCGGTGATGGGCATAGAGGAATCTCCTCCAGTGGTGGTGGGTTCCATGGGGGCAGGGGTAGTGGGAGCAGTTGCAGCGGTAGTGGTCAGTGGGGAAGCCATATCCACCCACTTCTGACCCCTGGTGAAGGTGCAGCCCGACAGGGGAGATGCAATGATGACTCTATCCACACAGAGGAACTGGTCCAGCAGCTCACAGTAGAGCAATGTTTCCTCCCACAGCCAGAGGCAAAGTTGCCCTGGATTTCTTTGTACCCGCACCTCAACCCCTTGGCCCACTACTAGCACTGCTTCGTGTCTTGGGTTTATCCCTGCTGTACCATTTGGAGGGAGTCCTGGAACACCACCTCATTCCTATAGCACTTGACCGATTGGTACTAGACATTCTGCTCCCCTCATAGAGCAATGAAGGCCTTGGTCTCTTCCTTGGGCCAGGGACTGCACCTCTGGTGGGCAGATTGGAAGGTGGAGAGTGGCTGAGAGGCCACACTTAAGGTAGTGGTGTTGATGCTTGCCTGGCTGTCAGTGTTAGCCATGGACACGGCGATGGAAAGCTGGTGGGAGTTGTGCCTCGGCATGTAACCACTCACGAAAAGAGGGCATTGAATATGCGCTGCAACCCAAACAATGCATGTTTGAACTTGGCACATGTTGGGCTTTTAAGGCAGATGTTACATGTGTGCCAGCGAGAGTGGAGAGAGGGGCAGGAAGCAGTCTCTCCTCGGAACGCTCTATGCTTCTTGCCTGCAACTCTATGGTGCTGGCAGCACCACACAGCGGGCTCCACTGCCCATCATGAGTGGGGGCTGTGTGATCAAACGCTTAATAAACAAGCGTTTATCCCCTCCATCTCTAGAGCCAGTGCTTGCATTCAGGGGCAACAGGGAACAAGTGTTTGCCATCTTCTTTGTGACAGCTCTTTAGGTATTTGAAGCCTGCTATCATGTCTCCCCTTAGTCTTCTTTTCTCTAGGCTAAACATATGCAAATGTTAGCAGATGCTTGAGAAATACAGGTTGCGGGACTGCATTGGAGCCCTGCAACCTGTATTTCTCATGTGTCCTAACATTTGCATAACTGGCCACCCTAACAGTAAGCTGAGTGTACAACTTTCCAACTTTGTTTTGTTTTCATCCTAGGTGCTTCCCAGTAAAGAACATGTGGGGTTCTTCTGAGTCCGAGTTCTCCTCTCATTCATAGTCACTTTCAGGCTTCTGGCTCAACCTTCTTCTGCACACTATATCGATGCCATTCCTGTAATTGAAATCTTGTAGATTTCCAGTTTGCAACTGCATAGATTTGCATGAAATCACCACACACACACACACACGCACACACACAAAAAGGTGTTATATCATTTTGTGGTTTCTCACTGCATGGAGATCAGCTATGAGGAGCCATCTGGGAAAGGTGGGGAAAGAATGTAGGGAGCTTGGGGCAAGGCATGATCCAGACAAGTGCAAGCTGTGTGACCCCACGGAACCCCTCGCCTCCAAAATACATAGGCCCCATGAAATAAACTTTAAAATGACAACCTGAGTTTGAGAAATGCTGTTGTAAAATCTGGGCCCTAAGCATCTCAATCAGGTGCTGGAGGCCTGCTAAGTACTTCAGATGGACGGATAAACTTTAACTGAAGTTTAATCAGGTTCTCTTGAGGACACACAGACAAATCAATCTTTATCTCACAGACTGAATTCCCCCTAAATCAGAGGGAAAAAATACCACTTTGAGACAACCTGGGTCATTTGCCTGCATAGATAGTCAGCCCATACTGTTGCGAGCTATTCCTAGAAGCCCGAAGTAGAACAGCAGTCATTGCCTCAGAAAGCTGACGATTAGTTTAATTCAGCTTTTTCAGACACACCCTTCCTCGTACAATACATCAGTCATTTTAATCTCTTGCATTTTAAGCAGCTTCTGTCTTTTCTCTGCCCATCTCAAGAGGTTTAGGGTGGCCTTGTTTCAGTTGATCAAAGTTAGTAAGTGACAAGGTTTTCACATGACTAGGGAAGAGCATAGCAGCTGGTTTACTTGAAAGCCATTAGAAAACAATCTAAATTCCAATGCATCAGGCCAGGCCACAGACCAGAGCTTTAAAAATAAATATAAAAATGATAGTGTATAATGTGATTGATTATCTTGTAATTTAAAATGTTGTTAGCTGCCCTGAAATGCTTGTAACAGGATGGGGCAGCATATACATTTTAATAATAAATAAATTAATTTAATTAAAGTAGTTAGTTAGTGGAAGATTTGCTTCTAGAGCGTGAAATCCATTACATTCCTGATCCTACAATCTACCCAAGGTATTAGAGATTCTGTTTCCATCTGGTGTTGCTAGCTGTAATAGGTACAGCTGCACTGGGGGGTTGGGCATGGGGGCCCCACCTGCATGTAAAATGCATATGCATATTGGAGTGGAGTGCCCCCACGGGGCCTATTCACACCTAACTATGCCCCTGGCTCTCTTCCATCAGGGAGTGTTTAGTTGGCCCTATTTGCTCCATATCCCACTATGTGCCCTCTAGCGATGTTCTCTAACAATGTATTTAAATGCTTTTATCGCTGTAGCATAGGAGGCTAATTTAGGAGCACAAACTCTTTTTCCATGCAACACCTCTGAAGGATGGCAATACTATCCCTGTTTTACGAATAGGAGAGCCGTAGCACAGAAAGATTTTATGACTTGCCTAAGAACATCTTTGGCACAGCTAGAAATTAGAACTCCGATGTGGTTCAGTGCCTTAGCCACAAGCTTCTCTGTCTACCCGCATCTCCCCCTGCCCCTGGGTGTATTCAGAGAAGCACCTCCACACCCAGTATCCACTGTGCTGGTGTGAAAACCCTACTGGTAACCAATAATTAACCAGTGAATACTGGGTGGGTAATGAATGCTCTTATCTGAAAACGCCTTCTGCTTCACTTGTAACAGCAACTGAATAAAGAGAGAGTGTAACAGGGTGAGGTGCTAGAGGGATGCATCTTTGCAGGATGCAGTCCTCCCTCAAACCCAAGCCATGCAGGATCTTCAACTCCAAGGTGCTTTTATTTACACAGTGCTCTTAATCTTTCACCAATCCAATACACAGTCCATATCCATATAGTTCTATACAGGTACCTTTAGGCAGCCACCTTAGCCCCTGCTGCCCAGGCACAATTCCCTCCTGTGATCAGCTAGCCTCTCCTTTGGATTTGGGCTAGCCCCTCCAAGCCTGTGGCAGAGGCTAGCCTGGTTCCTGCCTCCCAACACCAGCTTCAGCCTCCCAACCACATTGCAGTTCCCCCTTTTAGGGTTTCACCTGACCTGGCCATGCACAGGGCCAACTGTCAGGGATTTCACGTGCTGTCCCTTGCTACAGCAGTGTCTGCCGCCTTCTTAGCACCTGCTTTCCATCCAGTGCTACCGCCTCTTAGCCCCACATGCCTGTCCCTCTTATAGAGGCGTTTTCTCATCTCAGTTTTTAATGAAGTGTGTCACCCCCACTCCTGCTTATTTTTTGTGGTAAAATGCAAGAATCAAATGAATAATAATAAAAAATCAAATTATTTGTTCTCTGCCAAAAGCAGTGGGGGCCCCTGCTAATAGTAAAATTGATTTTTTTTATTTTTCCTGCAATACTTTGAATAGGTTAGATAACTTGGGTAGGTTTTCCAAGATAAAACTGACCCTTAAGAACCTGGCTTTCAATTTTCAATGGAGCTTAGGTGCCAAAATGACATTGTTACTTTTGAAAATCTACCCCTTAATGTATTCAAGGAAATGTTCCCTATTGTTACTCTACCTTGCATCCCAGTGTTCAGTTTCCCTCCTGTTTCTGGTGAAAACTACTTTCTTGCGGGGTGATGTTCATGTGAATGTTCCAGGGCTAAGGGGCTCTCCATTACCCAAGACTGCAAAGACTATACGTATGGCAATGTACCTTACCCCTACTTCAGACAAGAGCACTTGACCCTTCAAGTAACTGGTCTTTAGCTTGTGATTTCCCACTGGAAGTGTCTCACAGGGCCAGATCCAATCCAAACGAACACAGACTGTATGACTGCCCAGCCCTCATCCCAGTACGTGGTCCATGACTAAACAAAACAACAACAGGAGTGTGAAAAACACTGGCATATGAGCCCCCCCAGAGCCTCAACCATGAGAAGTCCTGCCCTATACAGAAAATGCAGCAATTCAGGAGGGGGGCCCAACACATGAGTAAAACTAAAAATAATAGCATAACATACGGGCACACCATGCAGAAAGCCCAGGTCCCTTATGCTTAACTGACCATCAAGTAAAATTCTCCTTATTCTAATGGGCAAGTCAGTGTGCGTCCATAAAACATTCTGACGTTAAGGGGGGACCCACATCTTCTCTGGATACTGGTGCACACCATCCTGTGAGTTACTGACGGTAAATTGTAGAGCAAGGGTCAGCTATCCTGCTGCTAACATTTGGGCTGATTCCAAGCCCCGTGGATCCTGCATGTATACGCATGTGTGTGGAAACCACGCGCACTGCAATTGCTGGCACATAGTGCTGAGCTGAAACTATGTGCATACACACGCATGCATGGGGGATCCACGGGGCTTGGGACTGGCCCCTTTGTGAGAAAATATGACCGTAAGCTACTAAATGCCTAAGGGTCTATTCACATGAACAGTGAAATAAGCCCCCTGGGTACTTGGTGGTAAAGAACCCTGGAGCAATGTACTCTGACACATTCAGATGACGCCACAGACTCCTGCCTAGCCTCTGTGATAGCACTATCCAGCAGTTGCTCTGGGTCAAGCATTTTGGGTGAACATGACTGGTAATTGGGGCAATTGGTAGAAATTGGTGGAGAATGAAAGCATTTTCTTTGCTGTAGTGCACTCTGAAATGAATTAATCATGTCACTAAACTCTTTGTACTTGACTCTGCCTTTAAGTGTAAATGATATACATTACCATTAATTAACTAGGAACACAGGAAATAACAAATACAGACTGCATTATTTATTACTTTGGTTTTGTTCAAAGCAGCTGTAAGTAACGGTGCCCCATTATTTATAACACACAGATTGTTGATGCTATTCAGATTCTGAACATATAATGAAACTAATAATATAAATCTTCTAATTGATTCCCAATCCCCCAAGGCTTGCTACATAAGGGAAGCATAATTGGAACTGAATTACAAAAGTTGCAAATGTCCTAATGTCACCTCAAAATGCAGTTAAGTACACAAGCTTTCAAGCAACACAAAGCTCTTCTTCAAGCAGGTAATAAGTCAGAACTGAGTGACCAATGCAAGACAAGGTAAATAGTTGGGGGGGGGATACAATGAAGCAAACTGAAAAGAAATGTAAATGCAGTCTATGACCATGCTGCTTACTAGAGATGGTATAGCAGAACAGTGACACTTTGTATCTAATATGTTGCCAAAAGGACTGGCAATCTGGACATACTTGGGAAATTATTGCTTTTTTGTTAGTCTGTACAAGCAAGAGGCACAGCCAGATTTCTCATTTGATTCATTTGTGTCCACTAGAATAAATGGTGATTCACCATTTATTCTAGTGGACACAAATGAATCAAATGAGGTGAATCACATATGTTGTATGCTTGTCTATTACCCAAGCCATGCAAACAACTAAAAAAGCTGGAGAAAATGAAGGTTGAGGAACATTAGCTTTGCTTGCTGTTACTAAGGTAACCAGTCCCTAGGTATACGCAGGTTAATCACAAACATGATATTACCACATCTGTGGTTTTTGAAATGAAGACTAAATGTTTGATGCTGAAGAGGGAAGGAGAAAGGCAGAAAGCCCAAAGACATCAAAATTAAGGACAATTCTGTAAGCAATTATGGTTCACTTATAATTCAGTCAAATAGAGTTTTTCATCTGGATTTGTTTCACAGTGCTCTGGCACATATCTGAGAGAGAAAGAGACCACTTTAGAGAGATGCCATTATGGGGAGGGAACAGACGTGCACGTAACTCTGCCTAGAAATAAAGGAGGTCTAGAGTGGTCACATGGTGTAGTGGGTAAGATACTGGACTTGGACTTAGAAAGCCACAGTTCAAATCCTGCTTTAGCCATGAACTCCTTGGGTAAGTCATAAGGGTTTGAGAGGATAATGAAGAAGAACGTCTCAACCTCAATTCTGCACCTGTATGGGAATGTATGTGTCTGTCTTTCCCTGTGTCCATCTTAGATTGTAGAGACCTGTTTCCATTTAATAATAATAATGTTTATTTTTATATAGCAATCCCCTCACATAGCACTTGGAGTGTCTTACATATCATTAATAAACACAACTGTTAAGTCTCACAACAACCCTGTGAGGTAGGTTAGGCTGTGAGAATATTGTGACTGGCCCAGTATCACCCAGTGAGTTTCTGGCTAAGGCAAGACGAACTGGGGCCCCACCCTACCTCCTGGTCCAAGAACTGCAATTTTAATAACAATTATAAAGTGCCAGGTATGTGTCTAGCGCTATAAAAATACTTAATAATAATTAATAATTAATAATAATAACAACAATAGATGTCCCTGGCCAGTAGAGGTCAAAACCACATATACTCTCCTCTTTAAAGGTGAAGTGCAAAGCATAGCTCACTGTTGAGTCCAGTACTGGTTTTGGTTTTGTGTTCTGTTCCATAACTAGTAAATCTAGGCAAGCAATTCAACAGATGGGGGTGGGAATCCCTTCTGTGAAATTCCACTGCCCTTTCAAGTACAGGCACCCGGTAGGCAGCACTGAAAAAAGACATAATGTAAACCCCACTTTAACACCACTGCTTTAACATTTCTTAAGCATGTTGCAGGGCTGTATTGGTGCCCTATGCAACCCTGCAACATGCATGGTGTTAAAGTGGAGTTAGTGTTATTTCTGTTGTTCAAAAACAACAGAAATCTGCTGCACTTGCTGATTCATCTGGTGTCTGTGATATGCCAGAATGATGCATTCTGGGGCCTTGCTAGTGAACCCAGCACAACACTCACACAGAGAGGCAAAATAAATTTGAAAAAGGGTAAGTAAATTTAATTCTGATTTTAATTTTCCCCCGGCCCCAATCCCCAGTGGGGCTATTAGCTCAGAAATCTGGGCTTAACTCCAAATAAAATGATTCTTTTCAGTGTACTTTCATTTGACATGAAGTACACAAGCTGTTGCAGAACAGAATACACCTGGCATACTTACTGAGCCCAAAGACCTGGTCAATGCTGCATCATAGCCACTGCTAAGGAATAGCGCGACACCAAGGGGGAAACTAATTTTGAGAGATCTGTTCCTAGGTATAAGCTGAGAAATTGCATGCCTAAAAGCAATGGACCTAATATTTGGGAGAATAAATAAAATCTCCACAATCAAGCACTGGTGGTTGGATATGTGATGCTTTAGCTTATGCCTTAACAAGATGGTTATGTCTGTACATATTCATACATAAGTACACACAAGTGGGCGCTCCTGAGCTAATAATATGAGCTGTTACCCAGGGTCACTTGTGTGTGTGTGTGTGTGTGTGTGTGTGTGACTATCTAGGGATATAGATAATAGACAAATATTTACCATATAACAGAAGTATATAGTTTACATATGTGTGGAGGGGGGTAGTTTACACCTACTCCCTTTGAAGTGTGGGCAGAAAAGCAGCAACATGAAAATGTCACTGTCTTACTCAGTGTATCTGCTCTTTCCATGTCCTTGAGCCATATCTGCTTACTTTAGTGGCTGGAAGCCAAAACCTGCTTGTCTTATTAACATCAGTCATTTCATTGACTCCACTAGTACATCTTGTAAGTAGGAAGAGCAAGGTGAACCCTAAACAAGCGTTAGCTACTGTAGGAATCACAGAGAAGATACAACTGGAAGAACTGGATTCCCTTACTGCACAACTGTCAAACTCATTCTGATTGCAGATTAAAAAATAAATAAATAAAAATGTTTAATCACTGAGGCTTTTTCATATACTCCTGACTTTGTTGTTTGCAGGTTGGTTGGCACATTCTATGTCTGTATGTCTTTCCCTAGTAAAAGAACTTACTGAATAATACATTAAACACCTATTCAGTAGAGTAATCAAATCTGCCTCACCTGCCTGGGGACTTAGTAAAACACCCAGTTGTCAGGTTCCTATTGTGAGGTGGTATCTGGAGAGATGGGGGCTCCCCCAGCTGTCCTTGTGGGCCTCCTCTTCCTGGCATCTCGCTGTGTTAAGCCCAGGTTCCATAGGGTGGGAGTGGTGAGATAGTGTGTAGTTATATACAGGGTACAGCAAAGCCACTGTACCTGAGGACTGGAAGGTAGCGAATGTAACGCTGATATTTAAAAAGGGGTCCAGAGGCAATCCTGGAAACTACAGACCAGTGAGCTTGAGCTGAGACCTGTGCTGGGCAAAATGGTGGAAACTATCTGTATTGATAAAAGCAGAATCATGGGGCATATTGATAAACACAGCTTAATGGGAAAGAGTCAATGGATTTAGTAAAGGGAAGCCGTACCTCACTAACCTATTGGAATTTTTTGAGGGAGCGGTACCAAACTAATGCGCCTACAGCCAGAGAGCCATCCTACCACCTGCACACCCTGGGTAGGGTGGGGAGATCAACAAACATGTGGGCACTCCTGCACCCTGCCATGATGGGCAGCCTTGGTGCTCAGCCATGGTGGCCCCTGCCCTGAGGCGTGGAATATGGGGCTGAACAAATATATACCATAGCAGCAAACCTCTTACAGTCAGGAGCTGGGAGTGTATAACAGGGAATGGATTGCCCCATTGTGACCTGTGGGTACTTCTTCCAAGCGACTAAGCTGTCGGAGACAGGATGCTGGGCTCGATGGACCATTGGTCTGACCCAGTATGGCACTACTTATGTTTTTATGCTCTTAAGGTCGTCCTGACAGAGCAACTGTATGAACTGTGTTGCAAGCCTGAAAATTCCAAGCCCTCTCTGGGAAACTGTAACTCCTTCCAGGGATGAGAGGGAGACCCGAGTTTGGAGACTGTTCCAGAAGAGTGGCTAGATTATTGATTTCTGCATAGATAGAGGTTAAACCACTTGCATTCCTCTTACACCTGTTTAATTCTTCAACATCTTTAGTAAGCTCCTGCCTGAAGGGTTGTATGCTTTCCATTCTTGTGCTGCTTCAGGCAACCATAAATATGTTCTCTTATTAATTTAGTTTACACAAGGTTTAAGAGATCATAAAAATCAATTTGTTCAGAAAGACAGTTGTTCTTAATATTACTAATTACTAATAAGTACAGACACTTCCATCATTTTTAATATTACTAATCTATGAAGGGCAATGATGAGGCTATAAGGACCCAGGCTTGAACCAGTGCCCTTGGGGCCATGAGCACAGTGGCTGGTGTTTCTATGTCACTGAGGCACTCGGGGCAAGGCCCAGGACTGGTGTTAATGACCTTCCCCCATGGTGGTCAAGCCACACTCCTCTTCAGCCTCACGCCATGCCCCCTGTATGTAAGGCCAACCAGTCACCACAGGATTCATCAACTTCCTGTCTTGCTTTCTTGTTTCCATCTTCGGTGTCTCCTCCTCATGTTTCTGCACTCCCTGAGCCTAGTGTGTTCTTTGGGCCAACTAGAGGCTGGCCATTCTGGCCTTCCCTCCAAGAACCCAGTCCTTCTGATCCTGCTGGTGAGTCCAGCCGTTGGGATCCTGGGCTCAGCGTCTGCTTTGATGGGAGTCTGGTGTCTGTGGGATGTGCCCCCTATGCAACTGCCCACTTTGCCTGGCGCCAGCTCTTCCTCATGTTGTCCAGTCCTGTCTTGTCAGTCCAGTCTTGCCCCATCTGCCTTGTCTCATAAGTCCAGTCCAGTCTACATCTGCCCCCCCGCCCCCGTCCCCCCATCTATGTGCCAATCCCTTCCATGACCCTTGGACCTCAATCCTGTACTATTTCCTGGATCTTGAACCATGATCCCGCACCAGCTCGCTGGGCCTGATTCTGCACAAACCCTCCCACCATGTTTCCTGGGACTTCATCCTGCACTGACTCTCTGTACCTCAGCCTGCGGTCCCTGACAGATGCTGGCAATGCCACATGCATCACTTTTGAAGGGAAGTATTGTAAAGTGAATAAGGATTCACTTTAGCTATGTCAGACCTTTCTAAATATTCCCTGCTGTTACTAGTGCAATATACGTTAAACTGAAATACCAACTGTGATCTCATTTCCCCCCTTAGTTATCCTCTATAGCTTTACAGTTAGAAAACTGTTCCAGAGTGGTTTTACATCTTCTGCAGATATTCTCTAAGCACTGGGACAAACTAATCTAGTCATGTGGAGTTTCCATTTGAGTAGAGTTGTTTGATGCTACTTGAGTATTGTGATCACATGGTGAATATGTAATGAATTGTGAAAGTGCATATTACATCCCCCTCTAGTGGCTGCTCCTACTCTTACCAGCTAGTGAAATTACTCCTTGAGCCCAAGCCAGAAAGGCCTATTCCAAGGTTGCAGACCTTCTGGTGAGTGAGCTGGTGAGGGCTGCAACAGAAGCGTGGAAGACCCAGCCAGGTTGAAGTTAAAGGGAGGCCTCTCCCTTTATTTTACATCAAAAGTGTAAAACAACCACCACAAGAGAATGGAAGTGACCTCTAAAAGGACAAACATGAAAGATGTCAAGTACTTTGCTACCAGTTCACATTCTCTGCTCCCCACTTGCTATCTTCTTTCTACTTTTCTCTTCCATCGATTTGGTCACTATTATTTTCCATCTCCCAATAGGCCTTTTCATATTTTTTTTCCTTTAATATTTTCTCTGAGCTATTTTTTCCTCATACTCTTCTGGATTGGCCCATCTCTCTTCTTGGTATGAGAAATTACAATGCTTTGAGTGCAATTTCCTTATTACGTTATGTTTTAAGTGCCAGGCTCTGATTCTCCACTTCTTTACATTGGTGGAAACATCAGTTCAGACACCAGATTATTCACTAGGTACCAGGAGCATTGACTACTGTGGCAATATTTTGGTGCTTACAGGTGCAGATTCCACTGGATGGTAATATACGGTGTGATCTGACAATCATGGTATATGTGTTTGTCACAATCCCAGTTTTTGTTGGCCCCTGACTTCTGTCCATAGGGTGGAACTGACCCTAAATAATTATAGATCCTCCAGTTACCAAGCATGGGCCAAAATGTAAAAAGGTCACTCTCTATGGGTAAAAACAGACATGCAGGTGGTGCGGCAGCTCCCTGGTCCAGAGTGGGAAACAGCAACCAACCCTCCCTGAGTCAGGGAGGGGCACCAGTTTAACGTGCCCACAGCCGGAGAGCTATCCTGCTGCCCTCACACCCCAGGAAGAGTGGGGGAGCTCAACAAACACGGGAGCGCCCCTGCTCCTAGTCTTCCCCCCCTCCCCATGATGGACAGCCATGATGCTCAGCCATGGTGGCCCCTTCCCTGAGTTTATTTATTTATTTATTTATTTAGTGGCATTTTATGCCACATCCTCCTCCACAACAACAGCTCAGGGTGGTTCACAACAATCTAAAATCACAATAAAATCAACAATGAAAATTACAACTAAATATTTTAAAACATAAAATGACTAAAAAGTGGACCAAAACCCTTCCCCTACTCCCCATCCCTTCTCCCTCCCCAAAGGCCTGGTGGAACAGCCAACTCTTACACTGTCTTCGGAAAGAGGAGAGGTCTGGGGTCAAGCGGGCCTCCGTCGGGAGGGAATTCCACAGCCTATGCGTGGCCACTGAGAACACCCTCCCCATTGTCGCCACCTGGGAAACCCAGGGAACCTTGAGTTGGGCGTTCCCAGCCAACCGCAAGGGCTGCTGCACAGCCCGGGGCATGAAGTAGTCCCACAGGTAGGCGGGGCCCGGGCCATTTAGGACTTTATAGGTCAGCACCAACACCTTGAATCGAGTTCAGAAGACAATAGGCAGCCAGTGCAGAGAACGGAGCACTGATGTAATCTGCTCGCGATGACCCATCCCCATCAGGAGACGAGCTGCTGCATTCTGCACCAGCTGCAGCCTAGTCCAGACCATCGCCAAGGGTAGCCCCACGTAGAGTGCAGGGCAGTAGTCCAATCTAGAGGTAATGAAGGCATGGATGATGGTAGCCAGGTCAGAGTCTGAGACATACGGCCATAGCCGTCGCACCAGATGTAACTGGCGAAAATCACTCCTCGCCACAGCCACCACCTGGGAATCCAGGCGGAGCTGTGAATCAAGGTGCACCCGCAGACTACGGACCTGGGTGGCTAAAGGGGGGCAAACCCCGTCAATGACAGGAGCCACCACCCCCTCAGACCTACCCACTAGCATCACCTCCATCTTGTCGGGATTCAACTTCATACGGTTCAACTTCAGTTGGGGAAGATGGGGCCAAAAAACATGTTGGCCTGCATGGGCGGCCCTTGGCCTAGGCCTAGGCTGTGTCCTCGGAGATTTGCCAAGGACGCAGTCCAGGTTAGCTGACTACCCTTTCCGTCCCCTCCCCACCCCCGGGGCAGTCCCAGGCACTATATCTAGTGGTGCAGAGCCACACAAGTAGGGTGGCCATACCGTCCCTTTAAAAGAGGACACTTATGAAAAATACATGGTGCAGGGCTGCATTGGAACCAATGCAACCCTGTAACATGCATTTTTCATAAGCGTCCTCTTTTAAGGGGGAGGTATGGCCACCCTACACACAGGTGGGTGGGTCCCAGGCCGCAGTGGGCCAATGCAGGCCTGGGTCACATTTATTTTTAGCCTATGTCCCAATAAGAACCTAGTGTCTAGTTTGTGTGCTGTATATTGTATAAAATGCTCTCCACATGTTCCCTTGTTTCTCTCATATTCAATACCTTTAGTATAAATACTGTTGTGGATGCTAAAAACAATTGATGTCAAATAATGATGGTCTAATTATACAGGGGTGGGCAAACTGTGGCTCAAGAGCTGTGTGCAGCTCCCAGCCACTGCAAGACCTGGGCACAAGGCTGTCTGAATGGTGCTGTATCTTACTTAGTCAGACAGGATCAGGGAACATGACAGGAGCTGGGGGGAAACAACAGGGAATGGATCCCCCATTGTGACCTGTTGGGTGCTTCTCCCAAGCCACCGGGATTGGACACTGTCGGAGACAGGATACTGGTCTGAACCAGTATGGCACTTCTTACTTCATTGCATCTGAGTCTCTGCAGGTGAATCCCAACTGCTCCTCAGAATCTCAGCAACCAGAACTGCAGAGCACCAGGCCTGCCAGTCAATAGTGAAGCAGGAGAGGCTGGTGTGTGTGTGCGCGCACGTGCATACGTCTGTGTCTTGTGGCTCTTGGCCATATGAAGATTTTTGGCATGTGGCTCTTGGTCAGGGCTGGACTTAGGATTTTACTGGCCATAGGCACTTCTCAGGCTGGGCCTGTGCAGGCAGCAGGATTGTTCACTGGTCGCAGGCATGTTTGTTTGGTGTCCTTCCCTGACTCGTGTTGACTGCCATTTTCTGCACCGAGCCGGAGAGCTGCTGCACCGCCCACATGTCAGTTTTTACCCAATGAGTGAAAACAGGCAGCACGCTAACTCCACTTTAACATTCTTAGACATGTTGATTGGTGTCCTATCAGCTCTGCAACATGCATAAGAAATGTTAAAGAAGTGTTATAGTGTTATAATTGTTTTCACCCTATATCTTGATTTGCTAGCTCAAAGCTAAGCTTGTTTTTGCTACATTTGTACCTTGAGAGAGTTTACTTTGAGTTAGCTGACTTCAGGTAAAAATACAACTTCTACTTAACTGAGAAGTCCTGAATCTGCAGGCCATCTTTTACACCAACATTATCAAAATGTACAGGCCAGTCCTCAGTTGATTTTTAATGGAAGAGCTCCGCTGAAATCAATAGAGTTATGCTCACATCCATTAGGGGATCTTACCAAAACACAGTCTGAGTAGAGATTAAGACAAACCTGTGTAAAACCAATATATGCAAACTGGATTGATCCATTGTGGTCCCATCAAAGAACAGCAAAGACTAGGTGAATGGACCCAAGTCTACTTTGGTTCCCTCCTGTAGCTTGCTTGAATCTCAGGTTAGTTGTACAACTTGTATTTTATGCACCACTATCTCAACTCCTTTGTCCGTGAGTGCTTTCCTTGGTGCTATTGCCTTGCCTGCAACGAGAATCTGCAGGCAATAATCTTACATAACATAATATGTGCTGACTTTACAGTGTAGTCTTGTAAACCATTGTGTTACGTTGCCATACTGTGGAACTGCAGTTACAAACTGTCATTCAGGATCTCCAGTGAGCATTTTCTTGTCTTTATGCACAGGTCTAAGATGCCCAGCCAGTGTAGGTTATTCTGATTCCACTGAAGTCAATGAAGCCATGTGGATTTCCATCAGCTGGGGCTCTGTTTTGCTAATCAGTTTTAGCACATTAAAATAGCAGCAGGGAGTTGTGGTGGCAATGCAGCTTTGTTAAGGAGGGAAAGAATAACAGACCTGATGGCTGGTAGGGGTGAAACCCCTCCAAGGGGTAGTGGGAAACCTTTCCAAATATTCTCTGCTTGTTACTTCTATTCCTACTCTACATAACCATAAATAAATACATTAAATAAATACAATCCTAAATTTGTGGACACAGCCTCCTATTGTAGAACACTGGAAAAAAAGTATTTGTAGAAAGGATAAGAAAAGTTAATGTACTTTGTAAAAGCAGGGACTGATAAACTTACCAAACATGGATACAAGTAATAATCTCCCTTCCAATGGAAAGTAATGCTACAGAGTACTGCGACCATCCAGATATTTTTATATGGACACAATAGCCTTAAGTTTCTAAGAACAATGGATGAGTAAGAAGAGCATATAAATTATGACCTCCCTGATATTCACTATTCACAGCTGAGACCCCCTTTACTCCCTGTTCCCCTGCAAAAAAATATTTTAGCTTCCCAATAAGGCTGCTTTTGAATGGATGCCCCCTCCCTCCCCTGCTGGGTGTGCAGGCGGGTGTGCGGTGGGTGCAAACGGGGGGTGAGGGGTGTCCATGCAAACAGCATGGGTGGTGGGTGGGGGTGCGTGTGTGCTCCCACACAACACCCACCTCCACCCTTCTCCATTCATCATCCACCCACAGAGCCATCTGGCAAACCAGAGGAGCCTCCATGGGTGGAGATGGGTGTGTGCCCGTGGAAAAGACCGCACTCCCACCTCCACCCACCCGCACACCCATCCTCCCACCCACCACATCCATGCAAAAATGACCTAAGTTAGCAACCTAACTGAAAATATAGTTTATATGCTTGAAGTTTAATCAGGGCCAGCATTACCGCAGGGTGGCTGCCCGTGGTCCCGCTCTTTCTGAGGGTCCCACAGTTGCCTCTATTTTCACCAGGACAGGTTGTGGGGGCACCACTCCCTCTCAATGGGGCCCCAAACATGACCATCTTCAGGGCCCTGCAGAGGTTGCCCCCAAGGGGGAGGAGCCACCAAGGGCCCCTACATTTTATCTTCGCCCTGGGCTCCACAAATCCTAAGGCTGGCCCTGAGTTTAATGTGTTAGTTGCAGCTGTATGTAATTTATAGCAAAGGCAAATATTTTGTTTTTAAAAAATGTGTAACCATGCATGCTGGAGGGAGTTTGGTAAATATTTATTTATTTATTTTTATTTTACAGATTTATATCCCGCCCCCTCCTGCAATGCAGCTCGGGGCGGCTAACAACACAATAAAATATTAAAACCACTTAAAATACAAATATAAAAACATCATCTAAACATATTACATAAAACAGGGCTAGAAAATAAATAAATAAATGGGCGGGGGATTAAAATCAC
>QEPC01012655.1:3242564-3255612 GCA_003113815.1 Sphenodon punctatus | reverse complement strand
GTTCGTTGTCTGCTCCCCGCAGAGGTGCAGCGGGGATGCAGCGGCTGGCGGCGGCCCGAGCAGCAGGTGTCAGCGGCGGCGGTGTCAGCGGCGGTGGCGGCGAGGCAGACAAGCCCCAGCAGCAAGCAGGTGGGTGCTGGTGGTATTCCCCCTGCAGGCAGGCACTCCTGGGGCAGAGGTGAATTAGCCCTCTAACCATTGTTCTGTTCAGGAAAGGAATAACGCTCTTAAGAGTTCTGAAAACATAAACTAAAACCCTGCTACCCCTTTGCGCTAATCCACCAATCAGAAAAAGTATAATAGTTTCATCCCATGTAGTGTAGTACCATATGCTATGGAGCAAAATCCTTGCTTCCCTGCCATTAATCTTTGCCATCTCTTTGCTCCCCCCAAACCAATTGGTCTAGTGTTGACCCTGGATGCAGGCCTCCATGAATGTAGCTTCATCCTGTTGGATTGTAGCTTCGTCACTAATGTGAAAGTAGCATAGTTTAGGAGCCAGCACACTATTTTTGTCTTCACTCCAGGCCCTGTTGAAAAGACATCTCACTTATATCTAGCTAAAGTATTAATTATGTGCTTATGATTGTGGAATCTGAGCACTTAGCCTGCATTGTCTAGGGATGGGCGAACGCGGTTCGGAAGTTCGGAGTTTGGCCCAAACTCGGCCTGTTTGGATGACCGAACCTGAACCCGAATCCGAACATGAACCGACTGAACCGAACTCAATTCCGAACGTCAAAATGACCAAACAGTTCGGTCAGTTCAGATTGCGTTCGGGTGAGTTCAGGTGGCAAAAAAAAGTGTCACTGGAAGGTCAAACGTGACAGGGAGGGGGAGTCAGCTGAGCAGCAGACTTCCAGGCTCCAGGGGTGGAGAGGCTTGGAGTAGTAGCAAGCCTGCCCAATCACCATCCCTTTTCGCCTCAGACCACTGGCTTCGCAGTCTGCAATTGGCCACGGGCTAGGCTGCGTGGAGCCAATAGGGCTTGCGGTGAGGCGGGTGCAGCAAGAAACAAAACTTCTCAACACCTTCTGAGCTAGTCACTGTTCCTGAACAGCAGGCGTTTCAGAAGGCTCCCTCTCTCTCAGCAGTTTTTGTTCCTTCCTATTCCTAATCCATTGCCAGCCTCCTCCTATTTCACCCATTCAACCCATTTACCTCCATATTATAATTTATTTAGATTATATTAGATAGATTTAGGTGTTATTTTTTGTTTTTACCCCTTCCTGTGTTCCCTGTGTTCAATCTTTCTTCTTCCCTCCCCACTCCATTGAACCTTTTCCCTCTCCCTCTATTTCCATCCCTGATTCCCTTGCCATGGTTTAAGTTTTGGATTTATTTAGAGTAGGAATATTATTAAATTAATTTTCATTTCAGTTTTGTACCCCTCCCTGTGTTCTTTGTGTTTCCCCCTGTGTAATATTGTATATAGAGATAGACAGTTACTAGATAGATATACATAGTAGTTAGCTTAGTTATAGAGATAGATAGAGATACAGTGTGTTCGTAGGACAAGGCCTTTGTAGTTAATTATTAGGATATTCCATTTAGTTCAATAGGTTTTAGAATAGTTAATAGCAGTTAGATTTAGTGTAGAGATAGATAGATATATAAAAAGAAACAGTCACTCCAGCCCCTGGACCCACCATCAGGGTTCTGGGGCCAAGTTACAGGCAGGGAGGGCTGTGGCCAATACCGAGACGCTGACACCTTAGCCCCAGGACCCACCGTCATGGGTCTGGGGCCATCATTCCTCGCACGGAGACGATGTCATTCCACCGCATCAAGAAACAGCCACTCCAGCCCGGGACCCGCCGTCAGGGTTCTGGGGCCAAGTTACTGACAGGGAAGACTGTGGTCAATACCTAGAAGCTGCCACTCTAGCCCCAGGACCCATTGTCATGGGTCTGGGGCCATCATTCCTCACACAGAGAGCCTTTTTCTGAATGCCCAAACCGAGCAGGACTGAACTTAACGGCCGAACCCAAACACAGCGAACGAACTGAACAGCCGAACTGAATGGGCGAACCGAACTACACCGAACTGAAGGGCCAACCCGAACCACGATCTGTTCGCCCATCCCTAGCATTGTCATCAAAGTGTTTTTGTGGAGGACAGGATTCTGAAACAGCTGTCCCAAGAATCTGAACAAGGCTAGAATGGTTAAGCAGCATATACTATAATGTCGTGTGCAGGGAAACCCTGCATGGAAATGCTGGAGAACAGAATACTGAGATTACATAGGCTGTTTTATGGGACATGTGCAGAATGAAAAGACGGGAGGGTTAAGGAGGAGCATTATTCACGATTACATAAACAAACATGTTTCATGCAAGAAGGAATTTGGAAGTAACTGGTAATGGTGGAGAGCTATTATGGTCTGATAATTGAAATGTTTCAGAGTAAACTAGTAATATGAATGTTACAGTCCATTTATCCCAAAAGAACAACTGGAGTGTGAAATCACTGCTTTAAAAAAAAAAAAAAAAAGCAGGCAAAAGGACAGGGTTCTATCAATGGGAGATTTTAACTTCCAGGCAGAGAGTGGAGAGTACATTAAATGGAAGAAATAAGACTGGAGGTGCATTTGGAGAAGAAGCACAGGAGTGCAATTTAATCCAAAATGTAAAGAAACCAAAGTAAAATGGGAGGCATGAAATTACTGGAGTATAATTGAGCACACGAAGGCAGGGGAAAATGGGAACTGCTGCAATCTCAAATCTTATTCAATTACTTTTAAGAAGGTTTCCTAGTTAAAATTAAGCCTGGTCTGCGTCTGAAGGATCAAACAGTGGCTGCCCAAAGCTAGTGACACTAGTGAAGGGCTGGGAGAGTGTCCAAAGCTGCCAAGATCTGGATCCTCTGTTCCCAAGGAAATTGAGAGAAAATTGGGCATCCAAGGTTTATAGGCAGGTCTGAAAATTCCAGTTGACAAATCCTGATTCCATTGAAGAAAATGGCAAGGAAGTGTGAAAGTCAGGCAGTTGGCTTGGGCATGGCTCAGGCGGTAGAGTGCAAGCTTTGTATGTGTAAGGTCCCAAGTTCGATCTCTGGCATCTTCAATTCAGGATCTCTAGTAGCATGCCTGGGTGAGGCCTCTGCTGGGGACCCTGAGGCCTCTGCTGGGGTCTCAGGTAGCATGCTTGGGTGCTCTTCCCAGGATCCTGGAGGGTCTCAGTTAGCATGCCTGGGCGAGGCCTCTGCTGGAGACCCTGGAGAGTCAGATTTGAAACCCTGCTGTCATGTCAGGTTGTGACAATACTGGGCTACGCTGGACCAGTGGTCTTACTTAATTAGGCAGCTCTTTACATCCTTAAAGTGTGCCTTCTCTTCACCCTGCATTTCAGAAATCCAGAGAGAACTGCTAGAGTGGCCCATGGCCCATACTGAAGCAAGTTTTTGAGTGCAGGGTGAGAGAACCAAGACAATTTGCACCTCTTTAAAGAGGAACTGTTTTTGCCCTGTGATCAGTGGTGGCTAGTGGGTTCTGAGGCTGGTGGAGCAGTGAGCGGGGCCAGGCAAGTGGTAGGTGGGGCCAAAGATAGGTGGGGCCAGGACAATGATTGGCGGGGCCAGCATTAAACTTTCACACTTACATGATCAATGGAATCAAACATGCACACAAGGATAGGGGACAGTTCCAGGGTACAGAATCAGATCCATGATCTGGACCTGAATGCACTCCAGAGGCATCTCCACAAACTCAATACTAGTATAAAAATGATTAAAAGACCACATGCAGAGTGCTAACAACAATAATTTTATTTATATAATCCCTGCCTCCTACCAATGACTATCAGAACACTTAGCAAACAAATGTAAGAAACGCACAGTAATGTTTGACATTAGTATAAAATGGGAGGGGGCGGGGAGAAACATTGAACCCAGTTATCTTAGATCCAAGGAAAGGGTTTACTGGCTAAACAACAATTCAATGCGCTCCTTAAGTTGAGCAAAGAGTTCAATTATCTTGTGATTAAAGTCGGGAAACTCTTTGATCATTCTCTTCTCTATTGACAGCATCACCAATGCATTTAGTCGTTCTTTGGACGTCATGTTGTGCAGAAAAGTTTTTATTTTGTTTCGAGCTGAGAAAGATCTCTGATTCCACCCATGTGGTCATGGGTGTTTTCAAAACAATTAGAAACACTTTCACAGTCTTGGCAAAGCATTCTTGCAGATTGTTATCCAAAACTTTCTGAAGTAACCCAGAGGCATCCTTTGCACCATGGAATTCGTTCCTCCCATACAAATAGCTCAGTCTTTAATCGGCCTTTCTGCAGCATCAGATGGGTTTCCACTGCCTCTTTTAATTCTTGCAGTGGAAAGTGTCTGTTGTGAGCTGCAAACAAATCTTCTTGTACCAATGTTGTGCTTACCAGATGCTTGGTGAATGCAAATCGCTCCTTTACATGGGAGATAATGATATCACAGACTTCCACTGCTAGACGTTCTAGGGTTTCCCTGGTACATCTTCTAGGGAGCCAAGACTCATCAGGCAACTCTGACCACAGATCTTTAATAGACTCTCTCACCATATTAATCCAAGACTGTTGTAAGTTTCTGAATTTTTGTTTGGTTCAGCTGAATGTCTGAATATTCAAACTGGTGTAACTGGAATCATTAAAATATCTCAATGAAAATAAACAAAGAAAATTATTTTGTTTTGGCTCTAAAATCTGGATTGCTATCCAAACGGCAAAAAATATTTTCAAATATAAATTTTGGTATTTACTTCAGCTCTAATCTGAATTTGACCCTTAGGGATACCATCCTTTCTTTTCTGTTCCTATTTTTTGTTCCATACCCTCTTTTGAATCAGTCCTAGATTTACAACAGTGCTTGCTAAACACCCTCCCTATCCTCTTCCATATCTTTCATTAAGAACTATAATGTTAAGGAACCCTTCATACTAATAATTCCCCCTCTTCCCCTCCCACTTCCCTTGGAACTACTAGTTTGCATTTGTCTGTATTAAATTGTAAACACCTCCATGCAGGAAGTGCATTTTGTACATGCCAGTAAAATGTCATGTACACTTGCGGCAATCCATAAATAATAAATATATCTTGTCACAGTCAAAACACCACTGTGTTGCATGCCTTCTTCTTCGTTTAAAGACATGCCACAAATCACATGTGGCAGCCCCTTCTGTTTGTCTAAGAAAATTCCATTCTGCCATTCTCTGTCATACATGCTGGTCTGAAATATTGAAAAAGTAGTTTATTCTGTTTACTAATAATGTGTATTGAATATGCTTGAATTAATTATTAAATGAAAACCGTTATGGAGGCTATATTTTATATTGACACACACAAAAACCCATTCAGTAAAAGTGAAGGCTGCTACACTTTCCCAACCTTCTTCTACCAAACTATAACAGGGCAAAAAATGAAGACTTAGGTTAAAAACTGTCTCCACATGTTTGAATAAAAGTCAGTGGCTAGTGGCTACTCTTAACTGTGTCCCATTAATGGGAGCTGGGGGTGGGGTGGGGAGTGGGGAGGGCTGAGAGAATCCTACTTTCTGGTGGCATCATTCTACTCTTCTGCCCTGCACTCTTATCATAGAGTTGGAAGGAACAGCAAAGGTCATCTAGTCTACCCAACTCCTTGCTTTAATGCAAGAAGTCCACAAGCATATACAGTCCTTGACAGATGCCCAGCCTCTTACTGAAAACCTTAAGCAACAGAGTCTACAGTCTTCCTAGGCAACTTACTCTATTACAAAACAGCTCTTAATGTTAGGAAGTTTTCACTGGTATTTAGCCAAAACCTATCACCTTGTCAGGTTGCTGTGGTGGCAGGGAGTGCTTTTTACCAACTCCATCTGAGAAGGCTTTCTTTCAGATTTGAACCTGGCCGCTGTCATCCATGCCTTTCTAACCTCAAGGCTAGACTACAGCAATATAGGGCATTTTCACACAAGGCATTCTCCACCCACTACGCCCCACCCACTCCCGCCATACATGTTGCAGGGCTGCAGTGTTGCCCTCTGGGTGCCCTGTTACATGTATAGTGGGTGGAGAGTGTCTTTTGTGAAAATGCCCATACTCTATGTGGGGCTGCCCTTGATGACTGTTTGGAAGGTGCAACTGGTTCAAAACACAATGGCAAACCTTCTGTTGACCGAGACAGCCACCAATCAGAATTCCTATTGCTGGAAGTGGAGAGACCCGCAGTCACTTTGGACTACCCCAGCTCAGGCAGGTGAGAGTTTGGTAGAGGGGGATAGGCGTGAGTGATCACAGTTGGAATGTTTGTTACAGTGGTAGCAGCCGCCCCAAATTTAGTTGTGTGGTGTTCCGCTCAGTCCACGTAACACCTTGTCACATCAGTGACTTGCACACAATCCTACATGTACATTTATACAAATGCAGGGAGGGGGGCATAATTTAGCAAGCAAAATTCCGTGAGAAGGCTAGTTGATAGAAGTAGAAAAGCCAGAGAACTATGGAATCAACTGAGAGACAGTATTTTGCAATCTGTGGCAAGACCTGCCTGGTCTTCTTATAGTTTGGAAAAGCCAGGGAAGCACTGCAGCATTAACTTGCATTCTGCATCATTTGTGTGCTTAATTTTAACTTTTCTTTGTAGTATACACAGAAGATACAATGCTGCTATGTAGAAATCACATCCTCACAAGGCATGTAAGGCAAACAAAATCATTTGCTTACAACAGATTCCTCATGCCTTGAACCCTGCCATGATAAACACATTTCTGCTGTTCCTCAAACCATGCTGCCATCCCTGGAGTGCTGCTCCCATAGCTACCTTTCATAGCTGAGTTGCTGCTCACACAGTTCCATTGTTCATGTAATAAATCACGCCAACATTAGCTTGTTAAGATGGCAAGGTGCATCTGGAGGACTTTCATGCAGTGAAAAGAAAAAACGAGTTTTCTGTCTCAAACACCTAACTTAGAAATGTCTAATGTAGTGTGGTTCTGATGCCTACAGCAATCAGCAGCAATAGGGGGCTAGCTATCATATGTGCAGCAGTGATGAAGCTTCATCAGGGTCCAGGAGGCTGGGGGCTCAGGTACAAATACCAACTGCACATGTAGCACATTCTATCTTCTGCACCAGGGTTCAAACTTCATTTCAATGAGTAATTTCAGATGTGACGGGCCGCCAGATCCGCCATGCTGAATCACGCTCCGGAAACGGATCCCAGTCAGGAATCAGACCGGCCGTCCTTTAGACATGCCGGCCTGATTCTGCCTGGGGATCAGGGCGGGGGTGGGACTGTGTGGCGCGATTCGCGGCTGCACAGCCCCGCCCCCCCATGCTCCCCCAGCTGCCCACCCTCTTGGAGATGGGTGGGTGCAGTGGCCAAAAGCATGGTCAATGAGATTCCCACCAGGTAGTCACTGGGGTGAACATCTGGCGGAAATCCTTTTAGACGTTACGGGACGAATGGTCACCACAGGGGATTCGCTGTGGGTGACCGTGGTATCGTAACATCTGAAATTACCCAATGTAGTTATGCTCCTAAGCAGGAAAACCCAAAGTTGGCAAAAATATTTTTAATACCTTCCCAGAAAGGGGCTTAGGAAGAAAATGATCAGTTGCTGATCAAAAATGTATTTCTGCCACTGTATTAAATTCTATAGAGATAGTGAGTGTAGTGGCTGACTGTGCTGGTCCCAAAAGAAATAGATGGAGACAAAATAGTTCAGGAGATATGTTTTATTGGTGAGTGCATGCAAGCTTTCGAGCTACTCAGGGCTTTGAACTATTTTGCCTCCAATATTTTAAATGTAAATGCATATTTTAAAAAGATAAGTAGGAATGTAAATTACATAGAAAATTCAAGCTCCTTCTCAACTTCATTCGTATGGCTGCAGTCTGAGATCCTCTTACTTCAAAGTAGTTCTGCTGAAGCCAGTCAGTCTTTCTCATGAGTAAATGCATTTAGAATTAGGGGACTATGTTGTTGTTTTCTTCAACCAGAGATAGTTTTAAGTATACTTAGAACTAGCCTACAAGAACATTAGCAAAAGGATACTTCCCCCAGATCAAGCAAAGGTCTAATTATTTTCTTGTTACTACGCAGGAATTTCAGAGTTGCTCCTCAGCAAATGACTCCTATCAAGTGAGGAGTTATTTGCTGAAGAACAACTCTGAATCTGCTTTGCTAGCAGTCTTTACACCTTTGGATGTTCTGTAGACAGTGGGAAGTGATCAGATAAAGGCCATTTTTAAACAAACTGCGGTGGGTGGGGGGATGGGTGTGCAGCCGAGGTGGGTGTGCCCATGGGTGTGTCCCACAGGCACACACCTACCTCCACCCATGGAGCATCGGGCATTGGAGCCCATTGCTCTGTGCATGGATGATGGGTGGAGACAAGAGGATATATAAATACCAGGTACCAAGAGGCAGAATTCCCAAATTCTATCAGGTTATTAATAGGGGAGCCTCAGAAAGTCTAGTAATTTAATAATAATTCAGTCCCAAATTTGTATTCTTGTGACAGGATTCCCAATAGGTTTCCTTTGTCTTCCTTTCCATGCACTTCTTCATCTCCTGAATTAGCATCATAGTTCACCCGCTACACTCCGTTACAAACTTCTTCTAAAAAGGCTTGGCTCTCTCAACCGGTCATATTGGGGAGGTTCACCAGCCGCACAGTCAGAACCTGTTTCTAGATTTCCTTCCTCAATAGGAAAAGAAAGAAGGTCTTGCTACACCATCTTCAGTGTTGTGCTGCCAAGTAGATTAGCAGTAGCTGTCACATATTTGTTGCTTGGTTCAGCGTCTCTTATTTTCCTAGTTCTAATATGATGGTCTTGATTAGGGGTGTTAACTGACAAGACAGTAGCTTGTTGGAGCCCAGGTTCAGGTTTACTCTGTGCAGNAGTTGACCACCATCAGGTACTGTCCCTCCATCCATGTGAAGAGGTCGATCCCCACTTTCTCCCAGGGTCTCATAGGTGGGTCATGTGGCCACAGCATCTCTTTTTGCTGTTGTATACTGTCTGCTCTGCAGGTCTCACACCTTTTGCAGAATGTCCGTATTTGTGCTCCCATGCCAGGCCAGTACATGCAGTCTCGGGCAAGCCTTATGCAGCTTTCCACCCCCATGTGTGAAGCGTGTATCGTTTCTAATACTTTTTGTCGATGCGATATTGGGATCACTATTGTTGATCCTCTAAATATTAGTCTATCTTGAACACTCAGTTCTGATTTGCAATGATAGTATGCTTCTCTTCCTCTAGGGCCCCTAGCCCTGTCCGCTGGTCATCTGTTAAGAACGGTGGTCTTGAGTGTGGCGTCGTTTTCTGTGGCATTCTTTAGTTCCTTGAGCTTGTCCTTGCACATGGGAACATAGAGGAGCATGTTGATGGATTCAATGTCCTCATCTCCCTTGTCACCCTCGTGCTTAAGGAAGGCTCTGCTCAGTGTGTCAGCTAGGACCATATCCTTCCCTGGGCAGTATCTGATCTTAATGTCATACTTCTGCAGTCTCATCAGCATGCGCTGTAGGTGTTTAGGTGCTCCCAGCAGGGGTTTGCGCATGATGGTCTCCAGTGGTTTGTGGTCGGACAGTACTACCACCTGGTGGCCAAATATATATTGGTGAAAGCGTTCCACTCCAAACACCACTGCTAAGAGTTCCTTCTCTATCTGTGCGTACCCTTGTTCAGTTTTTGACAGTGCCCTGCTGGCATATTCGATGGGCCTGTCCTGTAACAACACTGCACCAAGTCCTTTCTCGGAAGCATCGCACTGGAGGATGAGTTGCTGTCCCGGCTGGTAGTATTATAAGATTGGAGCCGTGGCCAGCTGCTCTTTTATTCTTAGTAGGGATGTTATGTGTTGTCGCATCAGTTGTCATAGAGGTTCGGCCTCTGACGCCAAGTTGGGGCAGAATTTAGAGAGGTAGTTCACCATCCCAATAAGTCTTTGTATGCCTTTCACATCGCTGGGTGGTGGCATGTCCACAATGACCTCTGTTTTCTTGGGGTCTGCCTTCAATCCCTCGGCTGAAAGTATGTGTCCCACGTAAGTCACCTGACGTTGTTTAAGTTTAATCTTTTCTACATTGAGCTTGATGTTTTTTTCCTGCATCTCTCTAGGAAATGGCATAGGTTGTAGTCGTGATCTGTCTCTGCTTCGTCATTAGTGGCCCCTTCGCCATAAATTAGAACGTCGTCTGCAATTACCTTCATGCCCGGAAGCCCTTCCAGGGCTTGATGTAGCCTCCTTTGGAAGATCTCGGGTGCCGGGGAGATGCCCATGGGCATGCATAACCACCTGTACCTTCAAAACGGTGAAGAAAAGGTGGTTAGTCTGCTCGAGGCCTTGTCTAGTGGGACATGCCAAAAACCATCCTTCACGCCACACATTGTGAGGAAACGTGCCCTGGCTAGGTCAGGTAGTATGTCCTCTATTGTGGGAAGTTGGTAGTGTGCCCTCTTGAGTGCTTTGTTAAGTGGCCTAGGGTCAATGCAATACGGAGCTTACCTGATGACTTACGGACCACCAGCATACTGCTCACCCATGGTGTGTTGGCTTCTACTGGCTTAATGATGCCTCGCTCCATCAGGCTTGTCAGCGTTTCCTTCACCGCCTTGTTGAGTGCCACGGGGATCTTTCGCCTGGGTAGGCATATCGGTGGTATGGTTTCATCGACTTTCAGGTGTTCTGTGCCCTTCAGGCATCCATCTCCCTGAAAAAACATTCTCAAATTCCATTACTACAGAGTTCCTTGTCATTCTACTAGGGTTTGCTTTGCTTAAACTCTCTTGTTTTTCTGTTGTTTTTTTTCTCGCCTAATGTCCTTTTTTCCTGGCAACTCAGCGTGACTGTTTGCTGGGTGACACTGTGCACAAAATTGTGATGCTGTACTCTCACCAGGTCCATCCTTTGGATGGCTAGGGACCCCAACAGAGAGTGTAGTCCCTCCTCATCTACTACCACAAATTTAAAGTTGTATTTCTTTCCATTTTGGGGGTTTCTTATTGTCGAGTTGCACTTCCCTACTGGTTGCACTGTGGTGTGGTTGTACATCACAAATGTTCTTGAAGCTCTCCTGATCACTGTGTTGGGTCTCAGATCTTTTTTTGTGATTATGTTGCACGNTTTGCATACAAGATCCGGCCTTTCAACGTCTGCAAACCCTGGTGGTTGGTCCATGTAAATATCTTCCTTCAACTCACCATTTAGGAACGCTGTTTTCATGTCCATATGCTTGACTTGCATTCCTCTTCCGGCAGCCGGCATTCCTCTTCCGGCATTCCTCTTAACAATGTTCTGATTGTAGTGTGCTTAACTACAGGTGCAAATGTTTCATCGTAGTCTTCTCTGTACTTCTGGGAGTATCTTTTCGCGACAAGTTGGACCTTGTACCGTTCAATATTTCCCTGCACATTGTACTTTATTTTAAATGTCCATTTACAACCTAGAGTCTTTCTCCCTGAGGGCAGTGGAGTAAGTGTCCACGTCACGTTGTCCTGCATGGACTTTACTTCTTCTTCAGCAGCTCTTACCTATTTTTCTGCTTCCCCTTCTGACATCTGTGACATATATCATGTGACATCTGTGACATATATCATGCACAGATATATAAAAACCAGAAAACCACACATAAACCAAACCATTCCCACAAGCCCCCAAAGGCATCCCCAGCAGCCAAACACCTGTGCAAGCACAGGCCTTTTAAAAAAAAAAAAATTGGCCAGTTTCAGGGATGCATTGCCACCAAATCAGACACATCCAGACCAGCATCCCTAGTAGCATCACCAATAAACTGCCTATTCAAGCACACAGGCCCCTTTTTAAAAATCAGTTTGGCCCCTTTTGGGGCTGCATTCCCACCAAAGCAGGCCCCGAGTTGTCCAGACCAGCATCCCCAGCAGCCACACCTTATCCCCGGCAGCCAAATGCCTGTCCACACAAAGTACTTTCCAGCTGCAGGGAGCAACATTGAAACAGCGAAGGGACCATTGTCATGGGGGAGGGATACCCGCCTTCACGGGATAGGGGAAGGAATGCCTCCAGAGGGGGAGCAGGCGGGGATTTGGTGGCGTGGAACAGGGGCCACTCACAGTGCTGCTGGTAATTCCCTGAAAGGAGAGTAGAATGCCCGTCAGGATAGTAGTTGGGCCACTGAATTCCAAAAGGAATTAGGCCCTTATCATCATAGGGCGCCAAGCAGATACACTGGAATGCCCTGCCCCACCATTCAACCACCCACTTACGCAACCTTCACCACAAGGGATGGGAAGACTAGTGGTCACAGTGAGGTTAGGGGGAATAAGGGACCCAGGAGTCCAGTGAAGGGAAGGGGAACTCACGCTGTGGAAGGGGAAAGGGCAGAGCCCCAGAGGGGGGAGGACTCGCACACCCACAAGCACTCTCACACTCGCTCACTCTTTCACTCTCGCGGGAAAATAAGGAAGGACCACACTCACCACGTCAGGTAGGCCAGCACACTCCAACAGGTTCTCGCAAGGACAGGAGGCAGGGGAAAAGGATTGTACCAGGCAGAAGGCACAAGACAAGAAGGGGAAGTCACAATCGAATGCTCACTCCAGGGGGCCAGTTTCTCCGATCACTGGCGCTGTGTGCTACACAGCGCCGGCATTTGTATTGCTGGCCATGCCCCCGTAACGTGCCTGGAGGCGCTGGGAGCACCATAGCGTTGTTGGCCCTGCCCCTGCACTGCACGGCGTCGGGGAAGCCCTTCCTGCATCGGGTGAGTGCTGCTGCTTCAGGGGGGAATCCCCTGTCTCTGAGGTATCAGCGCTGCTGTTTGAGATGCTGCTGGGGCCAAGGGGGATATCTGAGCAGCTGGCCCTGGGGGATGCTGCCTTCACCCTTCTTTGGGGGCGTGACCAGGCCTGGGGGCTTATCTTCCTAACAACCATTTAAAAAAAAAAGCCACGACCAGTGGAACCACAAATTTACAAAATGGCCTCTCTACTCATGATGGGAGGGGAGAAGGAAAGCAGCAATGCATTCATTGATGCATTGCTGCTGCTTTCCTTCTCCCCTCCCAAGCATTAGTAGAGAGGCCATTTTGTCATCATGCAAACACA
>QEPC01012655.1:3209459-3234803 GCA_003113815.1 Sphenodon punctatus | reverse complement strand
GCTCCACTGTTTCATTGCGCCTGGGCATACAGTGAGCCTCTAAGGCAGCCAATACTGTGGAGAGTGGAGATTCCTGGGACAGCTTTAAGCCTTCACATATTTTCCTGCCCTGGGCCCTCACAAGGTAAAGTAGAAGTTTTACCTTATCTCCTTCTTTGGTTGTCGTCATGGCCAGATCAGTGTAGAGTTGGAATTCCTCCTTCTAGCAGCTCCATTCCTCTGCCAGGGCTGTGCATCTGAACTCCAAGGGAGCTGGAGGTTTTAATGAGTGAGCCATCTCCGTTCTGCAGCTCCCAGTCTTTCTGTGGGCTGCTCTAGCACAGCTGCCACCATGTAACAAGAAGACTTGGAGTCTGGGAGGTTTATTTAAGTTTCTCATTTATTGTTAGAGGTTAAATGAAGAGCAATCCATTGCTAGTTGCTGCTGTGCAGCAAGCTTTCCTGCCAGGCCCGGAGAGCGAGGGAGAGTGGGAGAGAGGCCTAGCAAAAACGAGGAGAGCACGTCCAGGCCCACCCTTAGCAGAGAGAGAGAGAGAGAGAGGAGCCAGGAAAAACCCCTCCCACAAAGCTGGACTGTACCACACCCCTCCAGGCCCAAGGTGTGCCCAATCTCCCTGAACCTGAGCTATACCAAGTCCCCCTATAACACCCCCCTTCTTGGAGTGCTCCAAAAGTGAAAGTTAACAGTCAAAGCATCAGTGAGAGCACAGAGAGTGCTTGCTCTTCGGACTGCTGTAGGCGCTGCACTTGAGACTCTATGGTCCTGGTGGACCTGCATGCGGGCAGAGACTGTGTGCACCCCTATACAAGGGAAGTGGTCCATGGGTGCACATTAGCCAGCATTCACATCGCACGCGGCAGGATTCACACTCTCCAAGACACTGTGAGTGGGGGCTGGCCCGGGTGGTGGCCCTGTGGGGGCTGGGGGCGAACATCTGGCAAACACCTAATAAACAGTGTGGCCTACTGTGGGCTAACGTTAGCTAATGTGGGTTATTGTCTCATTTCTTTTGCCCCTAGGAACGGCCCACTTCCTGTGCAGTACGGTACTGAACTTTCAAGCTTTCTGTTTCTGTTCTCAGAACATGTTTTCATGCCTATCTATTTAATGTCTCTCTCAAACCTGCACTGTTAGAGTTAGAGACAGATGACCTAAGAGTGTTCCGGTATCCATGATTTGTCCTAGTGCAGCGTTCTGGAAAAGCTAGAGATGAGTCAGGGCTGTTATCAAATCCTCCAATGCGTACAGAGTGTATAACACCCAAAAGCAGAGCAACACATGCTGATCTGAGCTCTCAGGCTCGGGTTTACACAGACAGCACAACAGTCAAAAGAGAAGTAATTATGAAAAAGGACTTGGGAGACCACTACAGTCATGTGAATAATGATTAAAAGCAGTCCAGGAAGACAGTATAAGTTGTTTGGAACACAGACTGTGATTTTCTATTTGTACAGTGTCCAGATTAATGAGATCTACTCTGGCTGCTACTGAAGTACAAATAATAGCAGTGAAATCACTTTGAAAGGTAGAATGTAAACATCTCGCACACAGGGTGTCTTGTGATACAGATATATACAAGTGCCTTGGATGTACTCTGAGGATCAAAGCAAAGACTCTGCATTCAGCTGATGAGAAGTGCATGTATTCGTGGCAATCAAACCATGTGTCAATAAAAAAACCAGATGGAAACATTAATAATTTTGCATCTTAAAGTAAGTGGCTTTATTTACACCTAGTTTTCTATTTAGAGCTGCATTTCACATATTAATTTCATCCTTTAATTTGAAAAATAATGTATTTTAAAACAGTTGGAAAATACTCTCTTTTTGCGGTTAGCATTTTCTTGATATCTGTCTTTAATCCAAGCTGTGTCATTTTCAGGAGATAAAGGGTAAAAACAAAGGTGATGTTGGTCTGCTTTGACCCGGGACTCCCTTGCACTTTGTTCTCCTGCACTTTGTTTGTTCTCCTGCCACCAGATGTTGGCCCACTTCTGCCCCAGGACGTATTGGTGGCTAGCCGGGGCTGCATCCTTTGGAAAATCTCTGAGGAACATCCCAGGCTAACACCCGCCCTACCAGGCCAGTCCAGGCTATCATGTCTGTTAGGCCCTGCCTAACCCGCACACAGGGTGAGGTCTGCCAGGATCACAGAGCCCCAGCCATAAAGACTAGAGCAGTCAATGGGGCAGCTGTGCTTCAACACCCCACCCAACAAGACAAAACCAGCACCCTTAAAGGGAACCGGCAGCAAAGGCAACACCGCATTGAGCGGTCCACAGACGCTGCTGTCCAATGCCCAGGCCACACATACCCCAACACCACACTGGTGGCCCAGAGGGGGGGGATGGAGCAGCAGGGGGAGGGATGGGATGGACTGGTAAGTCAGCACACCCCAGGTGGAGGGGTAGCATGGCATGGCCATCCTACGGTAGGCATCTCTATCACCCTGTTTACAAGCATCCACCTGCACCGTCACCTCAGGGACAGCACCATCAGTGGGACAGAGGAACCCTGTCATCCCGGGAGAAGGCCCCACTACCTAGTAGAGGAGAGTCCCCTGGACCGATAAGGACACCCATGCATTCATCAGCTTCTGGGAGGTTGACATGGTGCAACGCAACCTGTGCATGTCATACCAGGATTAGTGGTGTTTCAACGGCTCACCACCCTACATGGTGGAAGTGGGGTTCAACTGGGACTAGGGTTGCCATCTGTGGTGTTTTTTTACTTAACACTCCCAAAAGCCAAAATGGCCGTGACAGGTAAAAAATTACCAAAGATGACAACCCTAACCGTGACATGACCCTGTGCTGGCAACAAGCCAATGATCTGTGGAGAGGCTTTACAAGTCAGGGCAGGGGTGCAAAACTCTGCCCTACATGGACCTCCTTGAACGCTTCCTCTGCATTAATCATTCCATTGTGGCCCCATGTATTGCCAGCACCAGGCTTACCCAGGGCTGCCGTTAGGTGGCTGCTGTCAGGTGGACACCTCACCACAGGTGCCCAACTCTCAAGCACCCACCCATTCTGGCACTGGTCCCTCCCCAGCCCTCCAAAGAGGAGGAGGAGGAGGAGGAGGAGGAGGTCTGGCCCCACTGGATCACAGACCAGCGTGTCCATCCATGCCCCCATCCAGCCTCCGACTCAGATGATTCAGACACCACCACTTTTGGGACTCTCCCCACCTGTCCCTTCAAACTGGACAGGAAGCACCCAGGGCCAGATGACCCAGAGGTGGCGGCAGAGAGGACAGGAGACTTGGAGTCCGAGGAAAGCAGTAAGTGAATGCACCGCTACCCCCTAGGGTCTCAGCCTGGAGCACCAGAGTCAGCTGGCGGGGTCCTGGGAGATCACCTGCGAGAGGCTGGGGGGTGGGGTGGGGGTGGGAGGCAAACTAGTCATAGGACAGAAAGTTTGGGTAAAGCCAGTCACCACATGGCTCCTATTATTTGCCGTGATCACAGGTGTCCAAGAGGCCAAGGGGGAGCAACGAGCCTGGCCACTGGCGAGACCCACTGAGGCATTCAAGATCAGGGGGACAGTGGCAGGGCCTTCAGGGGGAGGTCGGGAACAGGGGCCCACCTCAATGCAGGAGTGATAGAGGAACTTGCAGTGGCTAAGCTCTGGAGCTTGCAGTGGCCAAGGGGGAGCAACCCGAGGAGGCCTGGGATGTAAAGGCACCCCTTGGGGAAGGTAGGAATGGCAAGTGGGTGGGAGGGGACCATGGTGGGCCAGGGAACTCACATGCTGGCCAGGCGGATGGGCAGGGGACACAGTGGGGGCCATGGGTCCAGGGGATGGGCATGAAGGATGGGGGTAAAACAACGGGTTGGGAAGGTGGGAGTGGGGTGGCCCCCAACAATGGCTTTCATTTCCGTTCTGCCACAGGTTTGCCAGTGGAAGGGCTGGCTGCACTGGCAGGACAGCACTAGGCACCCAGCAAATGCAGGACCTGTGGGCATGGGCCTGATGGTGCAGGGAGGATATGGCCAAGCAGCTACTGTAGGAGGCCATGCACCAGGCAGACAAAATCTGGGACACCATCCATGGGCTGGCGGAGGAGCACTAGCATTCGCTGTGACAGTCAGCCACCCAGCAGAAGGACATCACCGCTGAGGCCTGCAGGGAACGCTGGATGGAGAGGTGGGATTGGGACTGCCACATGTGGCAGATTGGGGACATGCAAAGGTCCATGGAAGTGGGGGCCAGGAGCTCAGGAACATTTTGGAGCAGTCCTTAGGGATGCAGCCAGCCCTGTGTGGAACCGAAGATGGTGATCGGCTTTAAGTTTGTCCCCTTAGGGACTTCCAGAGCGTGTTCAGGTGGCAAGGTAAACCTATGGACTTTGTCATTTTTTGTCCACTGGGGGAGGGTTGACCTGTTCTCCCGAGGAAGGGAGCAAATCTGGGAGTTCCAGCTGCTTGGCCACTGCAAGTTCCTCTATCACTGCCACAATGGAGTGAGCTCCTGTTCCCGACTTCCCCCTCATGGCCCCGCCACTGTCCCCCCAATCTTGAATGCCCAAGCGGGTCTTGCTAGCGGTCAGGCTCATAGACACAATGCCCCAGACTCTGCTTCCCTGTGCCTGCCTGGGAGCAACCGCAACTGCAGGCCCAACTCCTCACCAGCCGCTCAGGCAGAGGGCACCTCACCACCAGCCGTGGCAACCCCTCCCGCTCCCTGCCCAGCTGGAAGAGGAGACAACAACCCCGCCTTGACCTGCACCCAAGAGAGCATGGGGTGGAGGGTAGGGAGAGGGTGCTGGGGCCAGAAGGGGGAGGCGTAGGAGGCCCAGACAGTAAGTGAATAAAACTGCTCTATGTTATGTTCTGTTTCCTGTTGTTCCTTCCTGGCCACTACAGTGATACAATGGGGCAGCAAAGGAGACTGTGAAAGGGGATGTTGCCGGTGTGGTGGTCTGAGGGTGTGTGGAGGGGGTGGGTTGGGGATGGGGGGCTGCACATGGGGTTGCAGGTTATGTGCATGAGTGGGTGGATTGTGGGGGCCCGAAGGGTGTAGGAATTAAGAACCAGGAAGGGGCCCAGAGCCTAGGCGGTGATAAGTTGCAATAGGAGTTGATATCCGTCACTCATTCCCTCTCCATTCCAAGAGCTCACATCGGGCCTGCAGTTACTTCATGCAACCCCCCATCAATCCCCTCAATGGCATAGCCTAGCCGTAACCCCCCAGGGGGTGGTATGTTATACATTTGCCTCATCGCTAGGTGCTTCCAGACAAGAGCCAATCACACACTCCAACAAGTGCACCACAGTACTGTTCACCAATTGCTCCCCTGCCAACCACTGGGGATGCAGTATGCCTGGGGCAGGGCCCATTCCCACGGGACCCACTGCCACATTTACCCACCTTTGGAGATGGGTAGTCCAGGCTGAATGTGAATAATGGCCCCAATCCCTGAACCTGCCTGGCCTGTAGCAGTGGCAAGAAGCTGGAGATGCCTCAGAGCCACAGGCATCCTACCGAAGCCAGGCCCCACAGTCATGCACTTTGCAAGGGATCACTGTGACCTAATAGCTCTCCCTCTCCCATCCAGGCCTGAGTGGCCCATGGCCCGAGGCTGCTGCTTTAAGCAGAGTGCCTGGGCATGCACTACAGGGAAGCAGGCCCTGGAGTGAGGGGTGTTTCCCGGGGGAGCTTAGCCTCCCGCCTACTTGCTTGACAGGAGAGGAGTCCCAGGTGGGTGATGGCAGGAACAATGCCCCCCATCCCCCCACCTGATGGGGATAACCCTGCCCCCATCCTTCTCCCATCTCCAGGGCTTGGGCAAAGGGCAGACAGTCCCCATGAGGAATAGAGAGGCAAGACCCCCTTCCCCTCCAGATCCCACCCCTCCCCCTCCCTGCAACGATCAGGTCCACAGGGTTCGGGAGCAGAGAGCAGGTGGGGACCAGGCACCCTGTCTGCAGAGAGAGCACCAAGGTGAACCAGCCACCCCAGAAGCCATGAAACTGCGAGCCAGCAGCGTTGCACAGGGCTAATGAGCCCCGCTGGGTCAGTCAGTCAGTCTCAATGGGGCGTGTGAACCCACTCCCCTCCTCCCCCGCCACCTGTGCTCATTGGACGTAAACCCACTCCCACAGCCCACAGTCGGGCTGCAATGACAGGGGTGGGCAGCCCACCCTACCCCTGTCATTACAGCCGCCCTTCCCCCGTCTAGCCACTCCCACTCTCCCCTGTGTCAGCACAGCCTCTCCCCTTCACTCCTGGTGCTCCCTGTATCCACTCCCCTGTCTTTCAAAGACCTCCTCACCACCCTTGTCCAGACAATGCTGGTGGCCCCTCTGCCATTATTCTACTCACTCCCCCCCTCAGTTGAGGTCAGGGATGGCCAGCGTTATGGTGCATGTGGTCTGCTTGATCCAGGCATCCTCCAGCTCAGGTGATCTCCTAGGACCCCACCAGCTGGCGCTAGTGTTCCAGGCTGGGATGCCAGGGTGTAGCTACCATAGAGTGAGGGGGCTCAGTTGAGCCTGGTCCCTATACTTGGGGGGCGGGGGGAGGAGAGCTTGTGCTTCACTGCTGCTAGGAAATTTCCAACACTCTTCCCCTACGCACTCAGCACTCAGGCTGTTTGCAAAGGGCTCTGCCAAGAAGGAAGTTTTCAGAGTGAGCAGGGGTTGGAGTGCTGGACTTCTGGCCCCTGACTGTTAAAACATTTATCCCAGTGGGGCATGTGCCATTCCGGGGGGCCTCACTGAGAACCAGGGTAGCACCACAACCTTTGATGGGGAGGCCAACGCTGGTCAGGAGCCTTGGGAAAGCCACCCCTTAGGAAGACCCCACTCCCTTGCCCTTAGTGGGGGAGGGAGGCATAATTGGGACATGACCCCAGGCCCACCACAGCCTTGCTATGCCACTTTCCCCACCAATTGCCTTCAGCTCTAGCGCTAGGGTACCTCAGCAACAAAGAGAGGAGCGTTTCCCTTTAGAGAGAGCCTTTCCTTCTGCACTGCAGGAGCTCTCCTAGCCTTCCTCCTCTCTGGAGGAGACTCCCAGCCCCAGGTTTGCCAGTCCTGCTCTCCTCCCCAAAGGTGATCTCTGATAAGCTGGTTTCCTCCAGCCCTACTCAGATCTACTGGAGACCTCCTCCCCTGTGTGATGAACTGGTAGATCAAGAACTACCTCTTGGCTGCCACTGGTTTAGGTCCTCCCGGTGGCCTCCTCCCTGTGTGTATGTACCCACAAGAGTCGCTCCCTCCTGGGTGTTAGTGCACCCATTGAGCAATTATCCAGTACCTACATCGCAACAACACATCTCATTAAAAGGTGCAACAAGTAAACAATTTATTGTGAGTGAACTATTTGCGCATATACACATCTCCTTCCCTCCTTTCTTATCCGCACCTGCTAGGCCCCAATATCTTTACAGAGATGTATACAGTCATATTTATATATCCATATTGTCCCTGAGCATATGCAGGTGAGGGGCTACTGGAGGGGCATGTACCAATAGGGGTTTATGTGGAGGAAGCAGGGTTCCTCACTCCCACCTCCCAAGTGCCTTGGCCCCTGATGGAACGTTGTGCTCTGGACTTTGTTTTCCCCTCCTGTGTGGCTGTGACCCCGACCCCCCCATGTTGAAAGGAGGGCTTGCCCAGTCCCCTCCCCACAACCAGTTGCAACAACCCCATTGGAATTTTGTGCTCTGACTTCTGTCCTGTGCGAATGGTGTGTTGGGGGTGTGTGCCCTCCTCCCAGCTGCAACAACCCCATTGGAACTTTGAGCTATGAGCTGCTTGTGTGAATTATCTCCGTGGGATGGGCGGGGTACCCCACCCGCTACCCCCCAGCTAGTGTGATGCCCTTGGAACTGTGTGTCACGGAGGAACATAGGGTCACACACGTGTAACACGGGCCTACATGTAGACTACAAGTCTGGCAAATATGTAAAGCAAAAGGTTCCACATGTATGTAATGGTACACTTGAGAACTGTAAAACCCAAATCAGAGCTGTGACACGTGACCAAGTTCCAGGAAATGGAAAGAGAGTTTGTTGATTCCCCCCAGACGGATGGCCAGAGACATTGAATATGCTAATGCAGGCAGCCATTGCCTATGTGCAAGAGACACAGAAGAGCTGATAAAGAGAACAAAAGGAATTCTAGAAGCCTCGAGAAGATACGAGGAGTTTCCTCCTGGGGGATATAAGGAGTTGTATCCCAGAGGGGGCAGGGACTATTGAAAACTCACTCACCATCTTGCAGCCAGGAGGGCTGAGCTGAACCATGAACTGAGAGACAGGACTTTGCTCTCTAGCAACTCTAAGGCAGAAGCCCAGTCACTTACATCAAGGACTGAGAGGAACTTATGGACCTTGTAGGGTAAGATGCTTATTTAGGAACTCAACCAGTATAGATCAGGAATGCGTTATATTTACCTTTGATTTCTAGCAACCACTCTGTATCAACTATCTTGCTTATGTAATCAATAAACTAACTTCTTATCTTTATGAAGAAGTGTCTGTGTCTAACATTAGAACACAAGTGAGCAACAAGAATTCTCAAGCTCTTGCGAACCCAGAGAGTAAAGAGTCTGTAAATGGGAAGGATCAGACTCTTGAGTGACAAAGCGGTTGTCCCTGCAGCAGGCTTGAATCAGCCAGAGAGAGAAAACTGATCCAAGTGGGCTGTATGCGAGGGAAACTGAGCCACTCAAACCCATAAAGTGGGGGTGCGGACCTCCAACCCATGACACTGTGCCCTATGGCTTGTCTGCGTGGGTAATCTGTGATCCGTGCTGTGTACGGCATGTGGATGGGACTGGCAGCCTGCCAAAGGACTGCTTGCTTTGGGCCACAGGCAGCTGCTTTCATATGATGTCTCCTTTCTGCTTTCCCCTTTTCTTTCCTTGCTCCCTGAAGCTGGGTTTCTTTGCTTGGTGCCAGGGCCTGGTTCCCCAGCCTCCTCTGCAGAAGTGGCTGCTGCACCTTCTTTTGCCCAGTTCGCCATGTCTGTACATCATAGTGAGGGCGAGGGGGAGCAGGGGCAGGCTGCCCCAGCTGCCCATGCATTTGTTTTGTTCCTCTGCCCTACCTGGGCCATGTGGACAGTGGGACGTCTCTCTGGCCACCATGGGTCCCAGGCATGTTTGTTCTGTGCCCCTCCTTGACCCGTGTCAGCTGTGGTTTTCTGCCCTGGGGGGGATAAGGGGTGTCCCTTGCCGCCATCATGTCTGTTTTTACCCACAGGGATGATGCAGTGCCAGTGGGTCAGCTGAAATAAAAGTGCTGGAGTGCAGCTTATCTGTTGCAAGCTTTAAAAATTATACAGCCTCCAACATTATTTTTATAAGAACAAGAAGGAGGAAAAATAGTAGAGGGGGAAAAAACAACAACCTTTGAAACTCACTTTCATCAACATACGAGTTATCTATTGAAGGGAAGAAGTTTATACCCGATTTTCTCACCACTACTGTAATGGGTATTGATCTCCATAAACAGGATAATGCAGGCTTAAAAAATATCTTGCTTCAAGTGATTCTGGGAATCTCCTCTTCTCTGGTAATCCAAGCACTGACTGGCAGCACATCCACAGTTGCCAGCCACACCCTCTTTTCTTTCCTATTTTTTTTCTGTTTTTTAAAAATTTATTCCGAACTCTTCTTGACCTTATTCATCACTGCCATTTTCTTTTGCTGCCCTCTCTACTCCTCTTTCATCCACTCTCCCCGTTCCTTCCCATCTCTGTGATTAACCTTTCATGCACCTTTACTCTCTATCCTGTTTATCACAATGCATGCAGTGTATTCAATTGTGCCATCTCTGGGGGTGGTGTCATGCAGGAGTTTTGCAGTCTGAGTGGCTGAGAACTGACCACTTGCAGTGTAATAAGGGACCTGGCTATGGATAGAATGTATTAGACTTGAAAGCAATTGGAATTCTAATGTGACATCCTTTGTAGGTACAAAACTGACACCCTTTAATTAGCGGTTGTATCAGGAAATCAAGCGAGCCTGCCAAGGGAGATATACATTGATTCTTAGGCACTGTCACCTAAAACAATTTTTTGCATTTGTTAATCATTCAGCTGAGTGACACTGCCTGGCTATAAATGTTGGTATTAAAAAAAATAAATGTTTAGTATTTTTACATTAATCTGTGTTATATGTATGTATATTAAGTTTAGGGAGATTTTATAGATCAGGTGGTGGTGGCTAGGAGCACTCAACCAATTTCATCTAGTAAAAAAAGGCTGCAGCCCTTTTCTTTCAGAACTGGATCTGGCGTTCTTCATCCAAGCCTTTGCAATCTCATGGTTAGTCTGCTGCAATGCAATTTATGTGGAGGTGCCCTTGATTGTTCAAAAGCTACAACTGGTTGAGGATGAGGCAACCTGTCTTCTGATAGGGATGGGGTTACCGCAACCACACATCTGTGCTTGAGACTCAGCTGGCTTCCAATCGCTTTCTGGGCACAGAGCAAGGTGCTGTTTTTGACTTATAAGGCCCCACATATCTGAAAGACTGCTGCCTCCTCTTTATGCTCCATTGTGATCCTTGAAGTCCACCAGGAGAACCCGCTTGCAAGTTCCACCAGTGCACTGAGGCGGAGATCCACACCTATGGAACTCCCTTCCTGGAGAGCCCAGGGCTGAGCCTATTCCAAAGGCATTGTAAGACCTTATTTTTTGGTGAGCAGGAATACGGTTTGGGATGGTTGGTTGTTTATTTAGGGGATTCTTATGTCTTTATTTATACCTATCATATGTTGTTTTTAATACAAGTTCTGAACTTTTGGGATAGGATATAAATATGAATAAATAAGTAACATTTGTCTCCCTGTACACATAGAATACAGCTAGAAATACACACATTTGTAATGTCTGAATAAACATTGTTTTCCATTATGCTTTTCCTGGCCTATTCTGTTAATGCACTGCAGGCAGTGAGGAATGAGGACACAGTTCCTCAAAGGTCCTCCTAGCAGAGGATCCCCTCAAGCCCGGAAGCATTTTATAAATGTGTACGTTTGCAGGAGGTTTCCCCCTTTTCTTCCTACCAGTTATTTAATGACATACATGCTCCTTGTTAAAAAACTCTTCCACACTGCACTCGTGCTTGCTATTTGCCACACCACTTCCCCAGGGCTCAGAGAACGAGTAGAAACGAAGTAGCATCAGATTGTCTGGAAACTTCACTTAACCACGTCACAGCAACTTTACCCCGGAGGCCCAGGGCTGTCATGACAAGATTCTCAGCAGTATTCATGGGCACACAGGACAGCAGCAGAGGCTTCATTCAAAACAAGGATCAGCATCGCTTTTCTTTCTCGTGCTTCTCTCTCCGCCGGAGAAGAAAACTAGGGGAAGAATTTAGGACACCTCTCTGTCTCCCCACCGCCCTTGCATTAAATAGCCACTTGCAATGCACCTGCTGCTCAGCCAGAGCTACATCAAGTGCCGGCTCTTAAGTGTACTGTACGGACTCATGTTGGCGGCTGGGCCGGGCAGGGAGGGGAGTCGCTTCTCAGTTTCCACTTCCCCCTCCCTCTACTCCTAACAGTTATGGTGCAGCGAGCCCTATTTCTCGGAGCTGTCCATGATCTCAGCAGCAGCTCAGCCTGTGCGCGCTGCTAGAATAATCTCGGCTCGGCTCTCTGGCTCACAGACACAGGCGGCTGGGACTGGAGGCGGCTGTTGCTGCCGCTGCCGCCCGAACAGAGCCAGCCCAGCAGCCCCTGGGTGCGCGCGGGGGAGGGGGAGGGAGGAAGAGCCGCACTGCTGCTGCCGCCGCCGACTTTTCTGGGAAGAAAGGTCACCCCCATTGATCAGCTTCCAGGCTTTGCCGGGGAGCCGCCGCAGTGATCAGCCAAGCCCATTGCAGCAGCAGCAGCAGCAGCAGGCGTGTGCTTACACCGCTGTGCTCTCCTGCCCGCAGGGCGACTCCAGGCTGCTGCTGCTGCAGCCAGGGCAGGGCTGGGCTGGGCTGGGCGGGGGGGAAGGTGAGAGAAAGCCGCGGGACTAGACTGGGATGATCCTAGCTCCCTCCGCCTCTCGGCGCTGCTGGCACCTCACAGGCGAGGCCAGGCGGCGGCGGCGGCAGCAGCAACAGCGATCACGAGCCGCAGACGCCGAGCAGCAGGGCTGAGGAGAGCGGCGTGAGAGAAAGAAGGAGCTCAGGAGCACGAAGATGGCTTCCCCCACCTCCCTGGGGCCGGGAGGTGGCTCCTCTCCCCCCGCCGGCGGCCAGGCACGCATTCGCCAGGTGGGTGCAGAGCCGGGAGGGCACCGCTGAGCCACACTGCGGGAGAGCGCTCTCCCGCCACAGACACACAACACACCCAAAGGCCCCTGCGGCGCAGGACGGACACACTCGGACTGACCGCTAGCTGCAGGACACAGACCCCGCTCACACACACACACACACACAGGCTGCTGCTGCACACAACTGGCATCATACGTCACACCCCTAGAGCACTTACCGAGCACAGACCCAAATGCTACCTGATATAGAGGTAGACTTTGCCTGACTTAAAACGTCACGGAGACACACAACTCATCCTGGCTTATTACACAGATGGCAGAGAAACACAAGTCAGGCTCCAGGAGCAGACAGACACATCCCACATGGCACCAACACACTGTAGTACATGGCAGACACAACCACTACCTGATATGCACAGACACACCACACAGTCATTGTGTTGGGGAGGAATGAAGATTTCTGATTGCGCTGGGACATATAAGAGGTTCCATCTGCTGTAGTTTGGGTATCCAAGGGCTGTGTTTTGTGTGTGTGTTTCACAGTAGCAATAGTACATTACTGATGACAGGCTGGGGAGTGCCAAGGCAGCATGTCACTGTGTGGAGGCGTCATGATTCTGACCCTTTTATATATTTTTTTGGGACATGTTTTTATTGCCATGCCTTGGGATAGCAAAGGTGGCTCTGGCATAGGCAGCAAACAGGTATTTTCCCTGGCGACCAGCTCAACCAGGATTGCTCTTTAGGAAACAAAGTGGGGGGATGAGGAAGGAGGGGAGATGACGTTTCTCTGCCAGTGATTTGAGCTGCAGTGCTGGGAAAGGAGACGAAAGGGCCGAATTCAATGACAGCCTGGAAAAGTTCAAGTTCATATTCAGCAGAGCTCTCAAGTATGCTATTGATGTTTAATTTCGTTTCCTTTTTTCACATCCAAACTGCAAAGGCACCAGAGTAAGAATATTAGCAAGGCTTAGCATTCTGAGTACTCGCTCTTCTCTGCAACATGTTGGCAACACAGAAAATGCTCATAGAAATGTTGCCTTTATTTTTCCATCTGTTTCATAATTGAGCCCTTGTCACAATTCTGAACAGACTCTCCCTTTCAGCTGCTTTACTTCTTTTGGAGTCTCTCTCCCTCTTCTCTTTATGTTAGTAGACTGTATCATGAGCTAAAGCAATGAATTGCTGTGTCATTTGAGATCTAATAAATGTGGTCTCCAGTGACAAGCACTGAAATGAATTCTCTGCTTGCTACTGAATGACATTAGAATTATGACAAAAAGCACATGGGCTTTTACTGTCAGTGTTTACCAAAAATTGGTTACCTCTCACAAATCAGTGAGGCGGACAACACCATCTTATGAATAGTGGTGGTGTTGAACCAGTAGGTCAGTTTCACTGTAACTAATGTTTGTAAAGGTTTAAAAGATTTAAAGGTAAACTAGTTTACTAAGAGCTGTCATTCTCTCCATATTCGATGATTATAGCATAAGTGTCCAAATGAAATTATTCCTAATGCTACATACATGAAGACTTGATGGTGTATTTGTATGCAAAAATACATACATTTGTGTATGTGTTTATTTTGTACAGTACTATGGGTGTTTTTAAATGAGAATGGTGAGCTCTGTGGTTGCTGATTGACGTGACATGACGTGCGTGGGGAGTGAGAAGCGCTTCACATGGGCAGGCAGCCTCTGCGCATGTGGCTGGCCCTGCCCGGAGCACTCTCCATTTTTGGAGGTGCTCTGAGTGGGGCCATGAGTGGCTGCTGCATGGTTCACGGGTGCACACTCCCCCACGCACCACCCTTCACACGAGAAGTTGGATGCGTGGTCGGTGGGGGGGGGAGGCATACATGGTTGCATCTCATTTAAAAACACCCTATGACAGGTATGGTTACATATATAAACATGCAATTCTGTGTTGATGTCAAGGGATTAATATCTTAAGCATCAAAATATAAGAGCTGTTATCAAAATTTAAGTAGTGACAGCTATGTCCTGTAAAATACTTTTAGCGGGTTACAGCAGTGTCAGAGATGTATGTTTCTTAAAGCATATAAATAAAATCTATGCCACTGTATCTTGGTATGATACAATGCCACTACTTTCAGGAAACTGTTCTGTCTCCTGCGTTACCCTTCATGTACTTTTTTTTTGTGTGCAAAAAAGAGCTTTAAGTTGCAGTGACTGGTGCACTGATTTACATACAATTTTTTAAATGTTTGCTTAAATTGTTTGTCATTCTCCACTTGATCTGATCTCTATCCAAGTCAAGCAGAACAGAAATACTACCAACTTCTGGCTTCAGGGAATTGCTGTAATATATTTGCAAGTGCTTTTGAAGATATCTGAAATAGAATAGATAATGGTTGAATAATAGCATCCTGATAAGTTTTCAGATATTTACCTTTTTGCATTAGGATTGCAGAGGTGTCATAGCAAGATTGATAGATTAAAAAAATCAGAACTCTTCCCCTAAAGGATTTCTTGTAAGTAATGTGATCATACAAGTACAGTCCTCTTTTTGTGTGTGTATCTGTTGACAAATGGGCTGTGTTATTAATGGAAACACTCAAAGAGCTTGAGTGGCCACATAAAAGTTTACATGATTAACTAAACTAGTCCAACCTAGTATGTACTGAAAGGTCGAATTGGGAATCCTGAGCAAAAAAAACTGTTGTGAAATTTCTAGACCTCTTTGTTTTGGCCCCAGCTACAAATGCCACAAGAATGGTCTTTTAAAAAATTTTTGGCACTTCCTGTTCTACTCCCAGCTGGAAACTGAAAGTGGGGAAAAGTAGCCAGGCTAGAACTATACAGTTCAGTTAGAATCTCATTTCAAGAGTAAGGAAAGTCAGTAAGGAATTCCTTTGAATTTTGCCCATTCTAAGCTGAACAATCAACATAACAAATAAACCTTTTTACAAAAAACATGATGTTAGGATAGAATGAAGCTACAGCAAAGACCAGGGTTGTAAAACTTCACCCACTTGCTGAGTTGACGAGTCTGTTTTAAAGACCTGGCTATTTCCCTACCACTCTGCAAGTCCCAGCCTGGCTAGCAGGTTTTTATGGCTGGCTAGTAGCCAAACCTCTACAATTCATTATTACAACTTGTTTGGTATGCTTTTTTGAACCAAACTTACAGGCTCAAATGACAGGTAGTGAGTGAAAGCCAGAGTGGCAACCTGCCATTAGAAATGAAATGTGATAATCTCACACGAATCAAGTTCTAGGTTTGTGGTCAGCAGATCAGCCATCATGGTATTAAAATCACATCATTCATGACTAGGTTTCTAGTTATCAATGTGCTTTTGACAGGAAACAGTCAGGAGGTGTTACCACTAGTCACCACAGAGGGTAGTGGAGAAGGAGGGAAGACAAGGATTTTAGAGATAAGTAAGCTGCTCTATGCAGTGCATGACAAAGCCATATTCCAATCAGCAGTGGATTTATTATGCTTGTAGAGTAAGGGAAAGGAAAAAGCAAGTCCTGTCGGCTAGTCTTCCTGGGCCACACAACTAGCAGATTGAAGGTTCTCTGGCATAATTGAATCTTCTAGTAGCACACCCAGGCCACACCCACTAACCTTCTTGACCCCTGGCACAAGCACATGCCTGGGAGAAGGAGAGTGTGATTGGGGAGTTACTACATCCCTGGTTCTCAGAACTGCTCCCAGGGGTGCACAGCTTAAATTATTAGATGGGCCACTAGCTAGTTTGCGTCACCTGTGCCAGGCCACAGAGAGTGAATATGTTGCACTTCAACCTACTGTACTCGAATGACACTACTGTCTGGCGATTCCCAGTCAGATCGGTTAAAGGGCATCTCCGGGCCATCCACATAATATTCCAGGCAAAACAAGGACTTGGAACGGAATTAAACCTCTGAGCCAAAGCAGTCTCTGCATACCTGTAATCCGTAGCTATCAGAATAAAATATATATTTTTCATGACTACGACACAACTTCCTTTTTGGCCATATCTTTATTTTACTCTTTGGTAAGTTGTTATCTAGCAGTTGGTTGGTTAACAACATTATTTTCACTGGGATCTCACTAGGTTATATTTACTTTCAAATCTAGGACTTTTGAGCATTTTGAATTGGATTTTCATTGTTCTCTGAGCGTGAAACAGCAATGCAACATTCTGAACTAACTTGTAGGAATAAACAAAGAAAGAAATGTTTGGCTGTCAAAAATGCTTTACATACTTAATATACGTTTTTATCCACGCTGTGCTTAAAATTATTTTTAATCACACTTAGAAAGGAATTACACTCAGGAGTTTGGGCTTTGTTTGTATTTATCTATTTGGATTTTTACTACCTTGAAGTAGCAGAGCATTTACTCAAATGCACTGGCAACCCTTGTTAATTTATATAAATATACAGACCCAGCAATTGTCTGGAGAACAAATAACACAACAACCACGGTAAGTAAGTAACCTGTCACAGAATCCCAATCAGAACCTTTACATCACTGGTTCTCAACCTTTGTGTGGGAAAGAACCCGCTAACCCATTAAAAAAATATCCAGGGTACTGCCTTAAAAAAAAGTCCAGGATCCAGGAGTGGCTGAGCAACAACCGGAGGGTGAGGCCAGCAGTGGCAGTAGAAGGAAGGATTGAGGGTTGGGCAGCAGGGTCCGATCCGGACAGAAGTAGCTTCAGCAAGAAGCTGGCATGAGGCAGGAACCCAACTGGTGGGGAAATTGCGGGGAACCTTTCCCACCCCCAGCCCTCAGAGGCACAAGTGGCCAAACCAAATTGGCAGGAGGGTGCATGGCAGGGAATGTGATACAGCGACACCAGAGCTTGTGGGCCCCCACAGAACCTTGGGAGCACTGCTGCTCCACCCCCAGGCCTCCCCTAAGGCCCACCATTGATTTTTGACCCACTGGTGGAGAACCACTGACTTATATTAGCTCTACCTCAGCAGGACTATTAATGGGCTTCGAGTAAAACGCATACTTAAGCAATTTGCTGGATCAAGGCTGGCCAGCATGAGCTTTTGGCTGCTCAATACCAGTACTTGCTGTTAGTACCCGTGTAAGTCTCATTCACTTTAATAGGCTTCATGATGGCACTAAGCAACTGGAGGATCGCACTGTCAACCTTGATCTAGCAAAGCATTTGCCGTACATAATGCAGAGTAAACTTTAGAATTTGCAGGACCCAGGTTGAAGAAAAAGTGCAAGGGCCCTGGTGCCTCCATCTCCTACTCATGGTCCCCCCCCCCATCAGGGGAACGCCTTCCACTGTTAGGGATAGACAGGGAAAGGGAGGGAAATGGACCCCTGAAACCCCACTCCACAGGCACCCAGACACGCTTCTTGCGCTCTAGGGGGCTTAGCTCTAAATGTGAGGACAAACAACCCCTCAGGTTCTTATTTGGCCCGTTTACTCCCGTAGGGTCGGAGGCCAGATCATCATAGGGGTAACGGGAACAGCAAGGCCCTGCGCATGCCCCCTTGCTCACACACCATGCACCACACCCGTAACCCCCTACTGCACCCGCACTCACCCACACAGTGCTCTGGGGAACAGGGAGAAGGTGAAGGAGCAGTGAGGGAAGCAGGGTACAACCAGGAAGGAAGCAGGAGGGAACAATAGTAATCACAACATCGGTGCACAGGGAAGGAGGGGCCCACACAAGAAGGGAAGGATATACTGGAGCCACACCTTACAATCACACCGTCCACTCCTACCTCCGTTCGCGCACACACTCACTCTCCACTCAGCTCTTCTACTCGCTCATGCACTCTCACAGCTTCTGACTTCTAGGTTCACTCTACAGCTACTCCACACATGAGGGGGCCAGTATCACAGCGTCACTGATCACCAGCAACGCTGTGCTCCCTGGCCTCTCCCTATATTTGGGTGACTCCTCCCCCTTGTGCGCGTATGTGTGTGGAGCGACGCAACTCCCTGGAAGGCCTCGCCGTGGCGTCACTTTGCGGTGCCTGCAGGGGTGTATCGCTCTGTGGCGCCTGCGGGGGTGTATCCCCGCCGCTCTGCGATGCCTGCGGGGGTGTATCCCTGCCTGAGGAACCAGGTGTTTGGGCTACTTCCCCTATCTCTGCCCTTGCTGTGTGCCCCCCGGGGGTTCCTGAGCCCCTGTGGGGCACCCGTCGGACCCGGCCACGACGGGGCACGGGCCGGTAATGGTGGCGACGGAGGCGGGCTCTAATATCCACAGAGTCCTAGAAGTGGCTATGTTTGGGGTCTCACTGAGATGGGGACTCTGCACCCTGCCTTGGTCCAGACAATCATGAAGTCGGGAAAGATCCATTCCAAAGTACCAAAGGTATTTAGGACAGCCATGGTTTACATTAATTAAAGATGAAGACCCTTGTTCTTACAAACAGGCAAACTACTTTGCTAGTGCCTCAGTAACACTTGCTACTATAGAATAGATCCAAGAGAAAGGGATGGGGGGAGTAGCATTATATATCAAAAAGGTATATACCAGAACAGAAATCCATGCGAATGAGCATGGCAGTCCTTGTTGAGAGCATCTTGGTAAAAATAAAGAAATAAAAACAATATCATGTTTGGCATTTACTACAGGCTGCCAAACGAAGCAGAGGATGTGGATGATGTTTTTCCAAAACAGATTGCAGATGCTTCAAGGAGGCAAGTAATAGTATTAATGTGGGACTTCAGCTACCCTGACATCTGTTGAAAGACCTACTCTGCTAAGCATGGAATGTCCAATGAATTCTTGCCTTGCCTTGCTGGCAACTTCCTCTTTCTGAAGGTGGAGGAAAGAACATGGGGATCAGCTATTGTAGACTTGATCCTAACGGAGGATTAGGTCGATGAGGTGGAAGTAGTGGGAACTTTGCGGGGAGGTGGTTGCACAAGGAACTTTTTGATGAGCTTAGAATTAAAAAGGACATGTATAAGAAATGGAAGGAGGGACAGGTCATCAAGGACATGTACAGACAAGTAGCCCAAACTGTGCTACTTGTCAGGAAGACAAAAGCACAGAATGAGCTGAGGCTAGTGAGGGATGCTAACAACAAATGGGGTTTTTCAGGTATGTTAAGGAGTAAGAATAATAACAAGAAAACAGATCTGCTGTTCGGTGAAGATGGTGAAATGTTAACAGGTGACAAGAGAAGGCAGAATTGCTCAAACTCCTATTTTGACTTTGTCTTCTCCCAAAAGTAGAATTGTACCTAACCTGGCAAATGTAGCATGAATGATGAGGGGAAAAGATTGCAGCTCATGGTAGAGAATACCTAACTACTTTAAACGAGTTCAAGTCTTTGGGGCCAGATGAATTACACCCCAGGGTAGTGAAGAAACTTGCTGATGTACTCTCAGAACCTCTGCTGGTCATGTCTGAGAACTCTTTGAGAACAGGTAAGGTGCCAGAAGACTTGAGAGGGACAACTATTGTTCCTATCTTAAAAAAGTGGGGGGAGGGGAGGGGGAGAGGAGGATCCGGGAAACTCTAGATCAGTTAGCCTGACATTGATACCTGGAAAGATACTATAACAGATTATAAAGCAATCAATTTATAAGCATCTAGAAAACAATTAAGTGATTACTAAGGCCCTTTTCACATGAGATGCTCCCACCCATGGGAATGCCGTGAGGGTGCGTCCAGACTCTCGAGCTACACCCATCTCCACCCATCACCCATGCATGGAGCAATTGCCTTCAATGCTGGTTGCTCCGTGGGTGGAGATGGGTGGCGGTGGGTGGAGATGGGTGTGCACCCGTGGAAACGGGTGCATACCCTCCTCCACCTACCGCAGCTGCACACCCATCCACTCACCCACTGCGGCCTGTTTGAAAAGGGCCTAAGTGAAGCCAGCATGAATTTGTCAAGAATAAGTCATGCCAGACTAATCTTATCTCCCTTATTGGTCGAGTTACTAGTCTAGTGCATAATGGGAATGCCGTGGACCTAGTATATCTTGATGTCAGCAAAGCCTGATACTCTTGTTGACAAGCTGGTAAAGTGTGGACTTAGATGATACTACCATTAGGTGGATTTACAGTGGGTTAAAGAACCGTACTGAAAGAGTGCTCATCAATGACTTCCCATCAAACTGGAAGGAGGTATTGATTGGGGTGCCACGAGGCTCTTTCCTGGGCAGAACTGGTCAACCTCTTTATTAATGACTTGGATGAAGGAGTAGAGTGGATGCTTATCAGATTTGTAGATGACACAAAACTGGGAGGGATAGCTAACACTTTTTAGAAAACAGAAATAAAATTCAGAATGATCTTGATAAGTTGGGAAACTGGGCTGAAACAATGGGTGATTTCAGGCGTTACGCATCTGACATTCACCCCGGCTGAACCACAGTCAAACATGGGCCGCGTTTGACTGTGGTTCAGCCGGGGTGAATGTCAGACGCGTAACGCCTGAAATCACCCATTGTTTCAGCCCAGTTTCCCAACTTAGCAAGATCATTCTGAAATTTATTTCTGTTTTCTAAAAAGTGTTAGCTATCCCTCCCAGTTTTGTGTCATCTGCACAGTCAAACATGGGCCACGTTTGACTGTGGTGAACGTCTGTTGTCTCGCCACCAGATGTGCACCACAGTCAAACGTGGCCCGTGTTTGCATTCACCACACTTCTGGACCTCCGGAATCGAGGAGGTAGAGAAGTGTGGTGAAAGGCCACCACGGCCGTGGTGAACGGAAAGTAACGTCTGGTTACTTACCGTTCACCGCGGTCAATGGGAATCACCCTCGCCCGTGGTTGTGGCAGTGGCCGGATTGGCTGCTGCCACTGCCTGTTGGGAGGGGGAGGGCCGCCGGGGTATGCAGGGGGCGGGGCCGTGCAGCAGCACGCTGCGCCATGCAGTCCCGCCCCCTCCGGGTATGTGTGTGCCGCTTTAGCCGTGGGGTGGTTTGGAGCACGGCTGGGGGCAATGGGGCGCATGTTTGTTGGCACGCCCCTTCATCCCCGGCTGTGGTCCAAACCACCCCACGGCCCGTGGTGAAAGCGCCCGCTGCGCCATGCAGTCCCGCCCCCTCCGGGTATGTGTGTGCCGCTTTAGCCGTGGGGTGGTTCGGACCACGGCTGGGGGCAATGGGGCGCATGTTTGTTGGCACGCCCCTTCATCCCCGGCTGTGGTCCAAACCACCCCACGGCCCGTGGTGAAAGCGCCCGTCCATCACGTCTGAAATCACCCTAAGAAGATGCAGTTCAGCAGAGACAAATGTAAAGTTCTGCATTTAGATAAGAAAAATTAAATGCACAAATACAAGATGAGGGATACTTGACTTGGCAGCAATACGTGTGAAAAGGATATGCTTCTGTTAATGCAGCCTAAAATTGCATTAGCCTTTTTTGCAGCTGCATCACATTGCGGACGCATGTTCAGCTTATTATTTTCAGCACATTCACCTGAAAATAAATGCTCATTATTTTCAGCATAATTATGGGAATAATAAGCTGAACACAGTCAGCAATGTGATGCAGCCGGAAAAAAAAGACTAATGCAGTTTTAGGCTGCATTAACAGAAGCATAGTTTCCAAGTAATGAGAAGTCATAGTTCCACTCTGTTCTGCACTGGTCAGACCTGGAGTACTGTGTCCAGTTCTGGGCACCACACTTTAAGAAGGACATAGGAAAATTGGAATGGATTCAGGGGAGGGCAACAAAAAGATGGTCAGGAGTCTGGAAACCAAGTCCTGTGAGGAAAGGTTGAAAGAGCTGAGTATGTTTACCTTAGAGATGAGAAGACCAAGGAGCGACATGACAGCAGTCTTCCAATACTTGAAGGACTATCACACAGAAGGTGACAAAGCCTTGTTCTCTCTTGCCCCTGAAAACAAGGCTAGAAGTAATGAGCTCTAATCACCAAAAAGCAGATTTGGTTTAAACATTAGGAAGAAGTTCCTAATGGTGAGAGCTGATCGACAGTGGAACAGACTGCCCAGGGTGCTGGTGGGCTCCCCTTCTCTGGAGGTTTTCAAATGGAGGCTAGAGATGGGGATGCTGCAGCTGTGGATTTCCTGTACTGAGCAGGGGGTTGGACTAGATGACCTCTGAGGTAGCTTCCAACCCTGAGAGTTTATGATTCTATGAGCATCTCATGGGGAGATTGCGGATGTAAAATAACTACTAAGGAGTTAATTGCTGTGCAGTAGCTGTGGGCAAGTTACTGTGCAACAGTGTTGCCACAAAACGCTAGTCAGGAGCAGTGGCTGTTTATTGTGAAGCAAATTGTTAGGAGCATCACAAAATGGCCATTAGTCTCTCTTCGTAGGGACAAAAACTACGGGAGGAGGGTGGGTTAGAGTTTTAACGCCTCCCTCCCTTTTATTTCTATTTTATTTTCCCCAACCCTGGTTTGGTTTAAATCGTTGTGTTTTTAAGGGTTTTTAAAAATTGTTATTTTTATTAATGTTTTAGTAAATTGTACATCGCCCTGGGATACCGTAGGCATGGGGGGCAACTAACAAATGTTTAAAAATAAATAAATAAATAAATAAATAAAAACTACGTAATATGGAGACTCAGGATTGCTAACTTGATGCTTAATAATTCTAAACCGGGCCACCTGTGATTTTCTTAAAATTCTCAAGTAAAAAAATAAATAAATAAAAATGGGGTCATTTTTATTTGTCTTTGTTTCTGTCCCTGTAGCTGTAGGCTACACTGCATGCTTGTTTAAAAGCTTTAATTCACAGCCATGAAAACTAGCAACTGACCTAACTAAAAATGAAAGCATAGAGTGTCCCATCTGTTTTCTCCTGATTTTAGGCTTTAAGGAACCCCTACAATTGTGTGTTTTTCTGTGTAGTTTAGAAGCTTGCCCAGAATTTGGTACAGTCACCTTAAGTACTTTGACTCTTGTCTCTTTTGTGATAATATGGCAAGCCTGGGAGAAGACTGATATTAGGTGGGGGAGTGCATTTCAGTATCAAAATCTGAAGAAATGTTACAAATTGATGTGGAATTAGAAAAGGTTCTAGAGCAAATTGATAAATAAGTCACCAGGATATTATTCACTCAGAAGCTCTGATGTTCTGAGTCAGGGTAGCCTTGTTGAAATGGTGCTGGACTTGGACCCAGGTTCATATTCTGTCTTGGCCTTGGGCAAGTCACTATCTCTCAGCCTCAGTTATCCATCTGTGAAATGGGAATAATAATGATCTGCCTCACAGGGTTGTTGTGAGGGTGAACTCGATAAGGATTTGAAAGCATCATATAAATAATAATTCAAATATGAAATTAAAAAGTACTAACTGATATGTAGCCTACGGGATACTGATTAAATTAACAGGCTGCAGTTTAAAACAAACAAAAGGAAGTACTTTTTTCACAAGACACAGTTAACCTGTTGAACTGATTGCTGTGGGATTTTGTGAGAGTCAGTAGTGTAACTGGGTTCAAAAAGGGGATTGGATACATTCATGGAAGATAGATCTGTACGTTTATGTTAGCCAAGTTCGTATGGGCAATGAGATGTCTGTAGCTGGAATTGAACAACAGGGAATTTATTACTCCATATATTTTCCTCTGACGTGTTCTGGCTGCTGTTAGAAATGAGACATTGGGCTATATGGCCTGACCTGGCATGGCAGCTCCTATGTCCTTATATACAAGTAAAATACATAAGTGCAGACAGCACTTCCTTACTGTCTCTTCTGAGACAAGTTAATAACTCTAGCAGAACTATGGACTGCCTGATTCATTAGCAGTAAAAGAGCTATCATTTGTAGGGCAATTTAAAGTGAAGGGAGATCAATGAAGTGCTAAGATTTGAGCTGACTATATGATTAAAATAGAAAGTGACCAACAATACCAGAGCTTGAAAGTACCATTAGAGATCCCTTTAAGTGGTACTGAAGTTTGATTATTTGTTAAATGTGTGACTGAACAATCTTTGATACAACCGGTTGAACATCTTATCTACTAGGGTGAGCAACCTCAGGAACTCTGAAGTTTTAATGAGTGACTTGGCCTTCGGAAGGTGAAGATAAACTATGAAGTGTGAAGCAAAGGTGTCAGGATGCATTATGTGGTGCTAGTTCGGCATGCTGGTGAACTAGAGGTAACAATAAGATCAGTAATAGGAATGAAGTCGGTACTCGCCCACTACATCACTAGTAACAGTGGAGTGAATCAACAAATTAGTGGCAGTGACTGAGAATCTGTGAAATAATAATAATAATTTTTATATAGCACCTCCGGAGTGCTTCACATAGAAATAATTGACACAACTTTTAATCCTCACAACAACCCTGAGAGTTAGCTTAGGCTAAGAGAACATTGTTACTGGCCCAAGGTCACTCAGTGAGTTTCTGTCTAAGGCGAGACTTAAACTGGTGTCTCATCTGCCTCCAGGTACTGAGCAGGACCAGGTACTGCACACTTAGCCACTACACCGCACTGGCTCTCCTGCCAACTGGAATTGCCTTCCCTGCTCTTCCTTTTTACTTTTTCATTATTATATATATTTGATTCAGTGCTTTTGGAGGGTGGCAGACTGACTGCTTTGGAGAATGATATACTCCCTGGCCTTTACAGGACATGTTACAGCCAGCTTTGAAAGCTTCCCTGCCCTGCTAATGCCCTCCTGCCTTGGAGGGAGCAACTCGACGAGTGACAAGAAAAATAAGACTTCACTGGAAAACAAGGGTTCCAGTCCAAAGAAGCTAATTAGTGGTGGTGGTGGTGGTTTTTGTGATGTGGAAGTTGGACTGAGCTCAGCAAAACTGATTTTGTGTAGGCCAATAACAGTAACTGCATGGCAGGTTTTTTGTTTGGTTCATTGCTGAGCTACGCTGGATTTAACTTTGTGATCTAGAAGTGAAAGCTTATTCATTCAGTTGCCCACCCTCTTAATTTCTTAATATTGGCACATTATGTTTATACTGTATAGATAGAGACAAATCAGCTTCTCAAACCAATTTACTGAGCTTCTTAGGAAATGAGATGGGAAGGAATTCAGCTCCTTAGGGTACTTTCAGACGATACGGGGCCCTTTGGCCCCGTACCGGCACCACCGGCTTCGTTCCCCGCCGGGGTCACCCCGTAACGGCACAACAGACGTGCCGGGGGGATCCCGGCGGGGAAAGTGGGAGGGGCCGGGGCCGCGCGGCGCAACGTGCGGCCGCACGGCCCCGCCCCCT
>QEPC01012655.1:3125140-3171805 GCA_003113815.1 Sphenodon punctatus | reverse complement strand
GGGGGGGTGATTTTAATCCCCCGCCCATTTATTCATTTGTTTTCTAGCCCTGTTTTATATGATGTGTTTTAGATGATGTATTTTATATTTATATTTTAAGTGAATTTTAATGTTTTATTGTTGTTGTTAGCCGCCCCGAGCTGCACTGCAGGAGGGGGCGGGATATAAATCTGTAAAATAAAAATAAATAAAAATAAAATAAGATTCAAATCCTGGCTTTCCCGGTCCAGGTCCAGCACCTTATCCAGTACACCACACTGACTCTCTCGGCTGAGAGGTTGTGATTTGCCCAAGGTCACCCAGTGAGTTCATGGCTAGACAATAAGACAAATATGCCTATGCCTAGGTATCATGGCAGTACCAGGCTTTCCTGGATCACTCTTCTTATGAACAGCCTCTCGGACCTTCTGCCAGAAAGGAAACTCATTATTTAAAGGGCCTAGCTCTACCCACCATGACTTTATTTTCCATGGAGAAGCACTTGCCCACCTCCCACTCTGCTAATATAAAGAAATAGAGTGGCCCAGTGCCCACCAAGCCCCTTCACAAACACGCTTTTCTTAAGACAACACACCTCAATTTTCAACCCTGAGAAAAACAGACCAAATATTTGGGAGAAATATCAATCAATCAATTTATTAATCTGGATTGACCATTGTCATGACCAGAACATTAAAAACAACAACATAAAACAAAATTCCCCCTTGAAAAGAGGACCAGCCCCCATACTTTAAATATAATGATAAAAAACAAGGATACTATTTACAGTCAACCTGCTAAATTATATACCAGCTTATTGGTTCACATTTCATCATATTACAAAGGCTATAATCACATCTTGGAGTTTCTATTTGCTTCCAGTTTCAATGCGAAAATCGCCGAATTCTGTACAGTTATAAGATCAAACTGAAGGAACAGCCAGATTACTTTTTCTTTATGAGAATAGTGGCAAGGGAAGTCCTTCTCGGGGGGAAGATATCTATCCCTAAGGTCTTGTGTCAGTTGACACCCCAAAATATAATGGATTGAGTCCTCCACCCCCCCACCCCCGATCACACGGACATATCCGTTGATCTCTAGGCACTCCTTCCCATCTTCCCCTGGTCGTGGCTGATTGCATTTGTTCCATTCTAATTCTGTAAAAGGCTACTAATTGCCAATCCAAACACAGTGTTAAATATGGTTCCATGCCCAAGTTAGCCTTCCAGAGTGGGTACAACAATACAATCCTGGATGATTGTACCTTGGCCATGTCCTCATGCCAGGATATGTCCTTAAGCCTCTGGGAGACCAACTCTCTTTCTTCCATAGTGAAGATTCTTTCCTCAGCATAAGTAAAATAGCCCAGGCCTATTCTATTCAAAGTTTGGTTTTACAAAACTTAGCCATGGCAATTACATATTAACGAGTCTACCCATATCCTCCAATAGGATATGGGTATTTTAAACATATTTGGATATTTAAACTCTTGAACCAATACCCCAAGGTTTTAATGGCTATAGTGCTTTCCAGATCTGCCATTCCTGTCTCCAACCTTAAAAAAAATGCAGACATAGCCTTGGGAAGGCCAAGGAGGTGACGGAGGAGTCTGTTTTGAGCAACATTAATAGAATCCCCTGCTGCCCATCCCAAAACCTCAGAGCCATAGAGTAGCTGTGCAACAGTTTTGGTTTTATAGGCATAAATCATATCTGGCAAGGAACTTCTAGCATAAGTATTATGAAATTTTATAATTGCTTGGGAGGACTGGAGTGCCTTGATTTTAATTTCTCTGCAATGTTTCTTCCAATTTAAGCCGGATCCAAGCATAAAGCCTAAATAGCAATATTATTTTGCTACTTGAAGTCTAACCCCCTCCATAAACCAGGAGTGTACAGGCCTACCCTAATTTATGATTTTAGTCTTTCCATAGTTAATCTCAAGCTTATTCTGAGTGGACAAGACTGAGGATTTCAGTAAAGCTCTCTGAAGTCTAATAGGAGTTCTGGCAAGAATCATAATATTATCTGCAAATACTAGAACACCAACAGGGGTGCGCAACAGATGTGGTGAGTGAAACTCAGGACTCTGCATGGCTATCAAGATGTCATTTACGTATAAATTAAATAAAGTAGGGGCCAAAACACATCCCTGGCGAACGCCCTTAGAAATACTGAATTTCTCTGTAACCTCTCCTCTCGAGCTGTACCGCACTTGGGCCCAGTTGTTCTGGTGAAGGGCAATGATCAAATTCAAGAGTGGGATCCAGTCCCATTTTTTGTAATTTTGCCCAAAGAAGTCCTCTGTCCAGGGAATCAAATGCTGCCTTCAAATCTATGAAAGCTACATATAGGGGGCCCCTGCTGACCTTGCAATACTTGTGAACTAAGTATTGAAATGTGTATAAATGATCAATTGTTGATCTCCCCTCTCTGAAGCCTGCTTGAGCTTCAGAGAGGGGATTGTGATCCTCTATCCATTTGTCCAGATGAGACAGTAAATGTCTACCAAAACTTTTCGATGAGACATTTAAAAGACTGATGGACTGGTATGAACCTGGTATATCCTTGTTGCCCTTCTTAAATATAGGGACAATTATATGCCCCTTCCATGATTCAGGTATAATACCTGAATCAACAATACAATTGAACCAGTATACTCTCAGCGGAGTCCACCAGTCTAGATTCGAGGAATAAACCTCCACTGGAATTCCATCAGAACCTGGAGCCTTCTTGTTTCTTTGGCAGGATATTAACCTTTCGAACTTCCCCTCTGTCACATGATAAAATGACAACTGGTCCTGACTAAATGTCCCACCATAATCAGAAATAGAAACTTCCCTTCCTGCATAAATACCAGAGACGTGTTGAACCCAGTCCTGGTGCGAAACCACACATTCCAGTTGATCCTGGAATGATCCTGTACCCTTGGCCACTATTCTCCAAAACGTCCTATTATCTTGTTTTTGGGCTGCTGTTTTCAGTTAAGCCCATTGTTGATCATGATATTCCTTTTTTTTATTTTGAAGAAGCAACTTATACTGAGTATGTAACTCCTGAAAGGCAGCCAAATTGTTGCTGGATTTTCTGGATTTCCTTAGCAGCTTATTCAGCTGCCTTTTAGCCTTTCTACAATCCAGATCAAACCAGCTTGATGGAGTTTTTACTTGGGCCACCCCCAGTTCCACAAGAATTTATTTGATGAGACTCGGTTTAACAAGCTCACCAATTAGCTGCATTCCTGACAAAATCTCTTGGGGATCTCCTGTGGAGATTATCTGTCTACGTAACTTGCAAAGATCGACTTCATTCAACCTAAGGCAAACACTGTCTGCCAACTCTCTGTCCCAAAAAAGCCTCTTATTATAGACTACAGGCTCTTTCTTGCTGCAACCCTGGTAAACTAGTGGGGGCCTCTTCTCCCCACCCAAACCTAAAAATGAGCTAGCTGACAAATAGAGCGCCAATGGAGAGTGGTCACTTTCTATACGCTGTAAAAGCTAAAAATTCAATGTAGTGTACCAGTTCGATGGATCGAGTAAAATATAGTCAATCTTACAACTACGATTTCCAGCCCTAAAAGTTATATCACCACTGGTAGGACTCAAAAAGGATCAATTTATTGAACATAGATTATACTTCCTCATAAACTTATACAACTTATCACCAGCCCCATGACCCCTTGCTCTTCAAACTTTTTTGGGGGGGGGGGGAAGGAACCCCACAGATTTCGTATAAAAGAGAGAGATCTTCATCTTCCCACACCATCCCACCAAGCCTTGCATTCAAATCCCCACCTAATAGTAGTTTATCATCAGGATAATCCTACAATCTGGTTCCACTTATTTTGCACCCCAGACTTTGAGGCAGAGGGGGGAATATAAGTGTTAATCAACATCCAGGAGCAGCCCTTTTTATAGGTTAATCTAATAGCTAAACATAAACCACTATCTATATATAACTGAGTAACCACTCCCTGCCATGAGTTTTTAACCATTGTTAAAATGAAGGACATCCCTTGCCTTCTGGACTTTGGGCTGGTAAACGAAATCATCTATAACCTTTCATATAAACTGGTGTAGGCGACCACGTTTCCTGAAACACCACAATGTCATAGGCACTTACGAATTTTACCCAGTCTCCATCGATAATTTTATTAGCAAACCCTCTGATGTTTCATACCAAAATTGACACCACCAAGGATCCTGCCTGATGGTGTTCATTGAGTCATTTGATACTTAGGAACTGACCCCCCTTGCTCCCATCTTTCATCCCTTCCCCCGTCGCACCAAGTGGCTCCTCCACTAGACCCGATAGTTCACAAAGTTCATCCTCAGATGTCAATTTGGTCGCTACATTTGTCAGCACAACCTGGGTGTTCCTCCGAGGGTTATGTTGTTCTGATTTATAATTAGTTAAATCCTTCGGCCTACTGTCCTCCCTTATTTGTAATTGCCCTTTAGATTTTGTTCATACAGGGGTTATTGTCCCATCAACTGGTACAAAGACATCAGGGCCCTCTACTTTTGGCGATATAATATGAGTTAAGGGGTCCAGGGGGGACTGGACAGCCCTCCCTGGACTTGAGATCAATTAGGTTTCCGTGAAGGGCTGTCAATCTATTGATTATAGCCTCCTGTTCCTCCACCGGGAGGCGCTCGTATGCTGAAACTAGTGCTAACTCTTGTTGCCTAAATGAAAGAGAATCACACCCCTGGCAGCATATCCCCTTCTGGCTGCAAACCAAGGGGGAAATTACTGAGTTATATTGATGTCTGGCCACTCCTATACCCAAACTTTCTAGTTGTGCACCAAGCTGATAAACTTTCCCCGTAATACCTGTAGAGGTAAATGTCACCAGTGCCCTAGCAGTGTCATAATTATAATACAAATATTTAATAGAAATTACATCTGATGGGGATAGTCTTAGCCAGGAGACTCTTTGAATCTGCCTCTACAGGTTCTCAAACCGCCTTTGTTGGGTGAGAAACCCCCTTGGCTTAGGATAATTAATTAATGAGCACCAGTTGATTATGGCTCGGCTGCAGGTTTCAGTCCCTCCCCCATAGAAGTTGCTCCAGGAACCCCTACCTCCATTAATTGTCCCTGCACCATTATAAATTGTACCAAAAGAACCAGAGTTTCCTTGATTTCCTATACCAGGGAATATATTGATCTCATATTTGCAAAACTTTCTTCAATAAGTCAACCAATGACTAAGCACTAATGACCTCCCCTGGAAAGTGCCCCCAGGGATCGTCTCCTGGAGATGATCTTTTAGGCCTAAGCAATTCTTCTCCCTTATTTATAACCCTTTTCCCATCGGGGATCAAATCCGCTTCTGCTCCCAACTCACTCCCACAGGCTTGTTCAAGAGATATAACATTATCAGAGGATCCCTGATCTTTATCACCTGCATTCAACACCTCCCCACAAACATCAAACAACTCAGGCAGTTCCAAATAACCAACCATGTTGGGAGCGGGAACCAAGTGCTGAATGCACTTTTCCCTCGTTGATTTATTTTTTGTAGTATACACATGTCCTTCTTGACCCATAGGTCATACCAATGGCTGGGAAGCTGTCTTTAAAGTGCTCTGGGTTCAGATTAAACTCATAGTCTGGTGTATTTCCTCCTTTCTTGCTTCCAAGGGAATAACCAAACATAGTACCGCCTTCCTCGGCTCCAGGGGAGCCTGGGAGATGATATTTCCCAGGGAAGCCACACAAGTTACACCTGAAAAAAATCCTTAATTTTGGGTTGTTTTGTGGGAACGGAAGGCTCCTCTCCACTACTGGCTCCTGTTGCCAATTGTCTTGTATCAAACACTTCTAGTAATTGCCAGCATAGTCTGGGAGAAGACTTCCCTAGACCACCTCCCTCAGTTCAGGTTTAAGTTTATTAAGCACCGGCCCTTGCCCTACACCATAGCCACTGGTCTGCTTGGATTCCTCCTGATGTGAATGGTCAGGCAAATGGATCTTGTTCTCGTAGCTCTGGCTGACAGGTCTCAGATCCTGAGGGGTGGGGGTTCCTCAGTATGGAGTATGATCCAGGCGCCCAGTAGTTCTTTCCCAGGGACACCGCCAAACGTGTTACTCTCATTTGACTGCCACGGCCCGGAAACTGCCCTGACAATGGCCGAAACCCTTGGGTGTCGCTCTTCAGCTTGCACCCAAGAGCTCCAGCCCTAGAAGAAATAATACCTGCAGGGGGAGGGGAGGAAACAAGGTTGGCTGATTGGCAGGCAGCTTCTCCCTTAGTCAAACCCCTCCAAGTTTCCCCCAGCTGACGCACACCTTGGGAGAAAATAATGAAATGATGGGAGGTAATTTGTAAACAGAAAATGAGGTACCATTCACTGGATTAATAGTTCATGAACTATACTCCTAGCTCTACCCCAGTTTATATACCCAATTACTATATTACTTTCTCTTTTACTAGTTTAATTACTGCTTGGTAAAGAGATCTGAGAAACGTTATACTTTGTACCTTTCTACAATACCCTTTGTGCAGTGTACCTTTCTACAATAAATTCCAGTAATCAGTCGATAGTATGCGCAATCTTGCAGCCCGTGCAGATGCTTATGTCCCATTTAAAGCCAGTGGGGATGTCACTTGATGATACACGGCCTGCATAGTTTTTGGACTCATGAATGAATCCCCTCAGTGACTTGAAAACACTAAAATGAAGAGCAAGTGGAAACCATGAATTTAGACCTTAAGAACTTTTTTTTTTTTTAAAGCACATATTTAATTTCTTGTAAACTGCTTTATTTCAGCATTTGTGCAACAGACAACTACAAATTTGTTCTCCTGGCTAGGAGTTGGACTGCATTGCAGATCACAACTGTCCCTCACTGATGAACAGTACAGAAGTGCCCGTGGGGTGGGTGTTGCTATTGTCTTGGATTAAGTGGGAAAGACAGGACTTCCAGTGGTACCATAAATGCTTGTCTAAACAGGATGTTTTTTTAATAACAAACAACAAAACAAACAAACATAGTTAACCTGTATTAAACTCCCTATGTAGATGAGGTTAACCAGGAAAAGCCAATTTCAATCCATACTAGGAGGGTCTACCTAGGAGTTTAATGCAGATTAACTATTTGATATTAAATTCACACCCCTGGTTTATCTTGTATTCTGGTGAGAACAACCTGCAGCCATACAGACCTCCCAAAAGAACCAGTAGGCGGAGTGTAGTTTTAAACAAGCACACACGCTAACATCATCCAAGTTCAGGAGCAAGAGGCAGGAGAAGTCTGGCTAATTTTGTTTATGGAGCGTTAGAGAAAGTGTTTCAGATTTCTTAGAAAGAAAGAAAGAAAGAAAGAAAGAAAGAAAGGCAACAATCTCAGAAAAAGAGTGGAATGAAGAGAGGATGGAAAAAGGGGAAACAGGAAGAATGAGAGAGAAATTACAGTGTAAGCCTAACTTGAACATTTTCAGTTCTGCAAACTGATAGTAATCCTTCATACAGTCTTATATGGGATCTTTCAGTGTGGTTCTGCTCTGAAAGTAACTGTCAAAATGATACTGTCTTATGCAATAGATGCTGCATCTGTGACAGCTGACTTCAGTGGTAAAAATACATTGTTATTGCTTTTTATTTCTGTTTGCCCTGAAGAACCAACTTCTCCTTTGTAAGAAAGATCTATGGATGAATAGCACTTTATAGTAGCTATAAAGTATTTTTTAAAGAAGTATGCCTGGTATCTCTTCAGTAGACCATTTAGGGCTTTATAGGTTAAAACCAACACCTTGAATCGGGCCCGGAAAACCACCGGCAGCCAGTACAGAGAGCGGAGCACTGGTGTTAATATCCTCTCTGCGGCCCAGTCCCACTAGGAGACGGGCCGCTGCATTCTGCACCAGCTGCAATTTCCGAGCCATCACCTTGGGTAGCCCCACGGAGACTGCGTTACAGTAGTCTAGTCGAGAGGTGATGAACGCATGGATGATTGTGGCCAGGTCAGAGTCTGAAACAAACGGCCGAAGCTGTCGCACCAGATGCAATTGGCGGAAAACACTCCTCGCCACAGCCTCCACCTGGAGTTCCAGGTGGAACTGCGCATTGAGGAGCACCCCTAGACTCCTAGCATTGAGGACAGACCCCATCAATGATGAGGGCCACCAATCGCCTTACCCACTAACATCACCTTCATCTTGTCAGGATTCAGCCGCAGTTGATTAGCCCTTATCCAATCCCTCACAGCCGCCAAGCACCGAGTAATCACCAAGACTGCCGGGCCTGGGTCTGTTGAAAAAGAGAGGTACAATTGGGTGTCATCAGCATATTGATGACCCTGTACCCCGAACCCCCTAATCACCTCGCCGAGCGGCTGCATATACATATTGAACAGGAGAGAGGGCAGAACCGAACCCTGCGGAACTCCACATGAGAGGTCTCGGTATAATAAAAAACAATCCTCGAGAACCACCCGCTGGGTTCTTCCAGTCTGGAACAAGCGGAACCATCAAGAATAGTCCCACCCACTCCTGCACAGTCTTGCAGGCGCGTCACCAACATCTCATGATAAACGGTATCAAACGCAGCCAACAGATCTAACAGGATCAGCAAGGTCGAGCGACCCTGATCCATATCTCGGTGCAGGTCATCTACCAAAGCCACAAGCGCAGCCTCGGTGCCATGGCCCGGACGAAAGCCCGACTGAGAGGGATCAAGAAAACGGATGCGATCAAGATGCCCCTGCAGCTGCTGAGCCACTACCCAAGGATCTACCCATAAGGTAAGAACGGAACCACTGCAAAATGATTCTGTCCACCCCAGCCAAGTCTCACAGGTGGGTCAACAACATCTCATGGATAGTATCAGAAGCCGCTGACAGATCTAATAGAACCAAAAGGGTCATATGACCACTATCCAGTTCTACAAGGAAGTCATCCACCAAGGCCACCAACGCCGTCTCTGTGCCATACCCTAGACGAAAGCTGGACTGCATGGGATCCAGAAAACCGATGCAATTCAGGTGCACCTGTAGCTGACGGGCCATCACCTGTTCAGTAACCTTCCCTAAAAAGGGAAGGTTAGAGACAGGTCAGTAACTCGTAGGGGCATCAATGTCAAGAGATGGTTTAGGGTGGGCAGGGCTGATTTCTATCCCCTTCTCCCCACCCCAACAGCTAATGAGCAGGGCAGCAAGACAGCCCTTCCCATTCCCAGTGTTATATGTGGGCTAGTTGCTCTCCACCAATCAGTTGTTCATTGGGGAGCATACCAGCACCACTCATCCTGAAATATGGTAGGTGGAGCTAGTTTGCTCCCTACCAAATCACTGATCAGGAGGGAGCAAGCCAGCCTCATTAACAGAAGTGTGAGATTTCCACATTTAATCCCAGCTGTTTACGTGTGGGATTGTGCTAGGTGGGGCAGTAATGGGAGGCCTTTCTGTTTCTCCTGCAGGGCTGTACATGGAAATTTTAGTGCCTGGATGTAATGTCATTTTTAGGAGTAAATTGTCAGAGTAGACACTGACTGAATAGATGCTTTAAGAACTGGTCAATTTCATATAGTTTTTCTCATAAGCCTTTGACCCCAGAGAACTTACTTCTGCAACTTGTCACTGTCAGATCTAGGCCCCCTTTCTGTGTAGCAACCATACCCTACACCTGTCCACAGCCTATAGAGAGTGTGTAAGGACAAAGAGACAGACTCGAGGTTTGCAACGGACTGTGAATTTTGAGCCATTTTTAAACTACAAGAATTTATAATTTACTTTTTGTTAATGCAACTTTTTCCAGCTGGCAACAGGAAGGGGGAAAAAACTGCTATTGAGTCTGTTTGCTTATGCAGACTCTTCACAGGGGTATAGAGATAGCTCTGCCCAAACATTGCTGCGATACGAGTGCTGAATGGCACAGAGAACCTTGCTCTGATAATCCATGTCAGCAAGAGTTTCATGCTGAAATGATTCATTTGGGGAATGTTTCTATATAAAGTGGCAGTAATCCCTACAGTTGCTAATATAGTTAGCATCTCTAGGAGCCACTCAAGCGAATTTGTTCCTCCAGTTCTGCACACTTTGTGCTCCTTCCCTGTTTTGTTTCGGTCCTTTGAACAATTACAGTCCAGCAGTATGTGTGGTAGAAAGAGGGAAAATAATCCAAGATTTATTGTGGAACTTGCGGTTCCGTTTCCACAGAAAAGGAGCTTTCTTTTAACTGTATTCAAAAAGTTCCCTTTCTCACAGGAACTATGCCAGAGGATGGCATTGCTGTGCATAGAGCACCCATCTCCATTGCAACAAGTCATTAAGAGTGAGTGAAAAAACGGCAGTTTAAAAGTCCATTAGTGTGAGTCAGGCTGACAGGAAATGAATTTGCCTTCATATCTCCCATCAAGGACAATGCCATTAAGGGTTTCAGAATTTACAATATGCTGGATGGCAGAATTTTGTTTTATTATCATTGGTACACTAAGAAGAAGCTCGTATTACAAGATATAGTTTAGTCCCTAATAAGCTGAGTGAATGCTTTAAAAGCTGAAAGCAATGGGAAATGGACACCAGTGGCAGATGCTCTAACCTTTCCCTTCTCCTTTACTTCATGGCTTCAGAATCTGCTTACTTGCTCAAGAAAATCTGCTCAGAAGATCCCCATAAACTCGTGAGGGAAAGTTATTCAGTAGAACTTGTTTTTCGAGAGTGTGTGTATTTGTGTGTGAACGTGCGTGTGAGTAGACAGGCATACATGGTGGAACACTGGAAGTCTTAATAAAATCTGGAGTTCAGAAAACGGATAGCCTTGCTTCACTGAAATCTGTGTGTAGGAGTAATACAGTCAGAGTAATCCCAAGGGATGTTAATCAAACTTGGAGTACCTAGCGTTGGCATAATTAAATTGACCTCAAATTACATTCTGTGTTTCTGTTTAGTATCACTATCCAGGCATGCAGAGCACAGCTTCCACTCTCAAATTGCTTCAGAACATGATAGAATAAGTATTATTCAGTATCAGCCAGCGCTGATTCATAGTCCCCACACATCCCAGGGTGGGTCCCACTGGGGCACAGAACCATTAAAATGACCCCCGGCCCCCTCTTCCATTGTGCTCACTAAAGCCTCCCCTTCCCTGCAACACCTCATCCATCCAACACCATTACATGTTTCAGAATGTCATAACTATTTCTTCATAGACCAAAATGGCACATCCTAGGCATATATAACACAGTAAAGCATACTGTTATATACTCCCTAATACAACACAGTAAAGCAACAGTAGAACCCACCAGACCTTAATTCACGCTCTCCTTTAATTGTTTATGACAGTCACAGCAACATACACCCTTCCTAAACTGAGGAGAACCTTGCAACAAAAGCAGTTGCCAACCCAGAAGTGCCTCAGAACTCCAATGCAAGTGAATAGCCAGCATTCTATTGGCGTTCTCACCCGCCTTAACTATAGAGCTGATACTGCCACTCTAATTCTGAATATGCGGCTTTGGGCCTGATGGAGCCACCTCCCTAGCTCCCCATGTTTTCCCCCTATCCTTAGGAAGGCAGTACTGTCTGGGGATCTATTACCTTACCCATGGAGCTCTTCTCACTTTGCAAGAGGAGGTTGCCATTAAATTGGGCCTGTTAATATGCATGCAGTTATTATGTTGACAGCTTTCTCGTACTGTTTCCCCTGAACATTGCCTCCTAGTGGTGGATTGTTAGACTGGCAGAGTGTCCCTGCGAATGTTTTGTTCAGAGAGCTGGATCTCAATAAAGTTGTTGTTATGCTAGTGTTTCAGCAGGCAAGCAGTGTGTCCAAAGTGCCTGATTCATTCTTTAGGTGCAGAATTGATCTAGGGGAGACACCACAGGACCCTGGGGGAAAGGTGCTGATAGTGTCTCCTCTGGAGCTATGCTTTAAGGGACAAGGGTTTAGGACATGTTGTTCCTCAGTAGGTAGTCCAGAGTCTAAATCTGCCCCATGGAACTCCCCCCCCTCCCCCTCCCAACTCCCTGCTTTACATACACAGCTTAGCTGACACTGCTGGGGTGTTGACATTTGAGTTTAGCCCTAACCCACTCTTGCTTCCCACCCCTTCCGTGGAGGAGAGAAAGTGAGTGGCCATCTCTGATTGGCCAGATGATGAGTCCCACCCCTTCCTAACTCCCCATAGCAGAATCATGGTGATGGAAACGTAGTCTCAGGGTGCTTTCTCACGTTACATGGGACGGGCGGGAACTTCCACGTTCGCAATCATGGCTCTGTTATTGCAGGAATTAGTTCATGACATGTGAGAACGCGCTGTTCCATTTTTATGCCACAAGAACACTCGCGCCTGACCAGGTCTTACAAGGACAGGTGTTCTTGTGGTGTAAAAGTGGAATAACACATTTTCATGTGCGCTGATTCTCATGATAACAGATTCCTGCGACTGCGATTGTGTAAGTTCCCCTCCGCCCCATGTAACATGAGAAAGCGCCCTCAGTAATGGGTGGTTGCTGTTCTCTTTGTTTCCCAAGGTCATAAAGCAGAAGGGGAGAATAACTGTTTTTGTGCATGCACGTGCCAGGGTGTGTGTGTGTGAGAGAGTGGGGGCACTGCACTGTGTGTCAAGGACACCTACCTGGCTCCTCATGTTCTTTGCCTTACCTTCCTATTTTTCACTCCTAATCCTCCTAGTCCCTTGTCCCCCATCAGCTCTCTTCTAACTATAAATGTGTATATTTAATAACGTGCATTTATGCAAATCTATTGTTTGACTCACAAAAAGGAAACTCACAGTGAAATGTAAATGTGTATTGCCTTGCAGAAATGTTAATGCTAGCTGTCCTCCCCCCACCGCGGCAGCCATTTGTGCTCCTCTCCTCCTACCTGCACAATGAAATCCCAAGGAGTGGGGGTGGGGGTGGCTTTCCCCTGCGATCCTTGTCTTCGGGGGCAGGGAGATCGGGGCAGGGGGTTAGGGAGAAAGAGGCTTGACTTGGGGGTGGGGGAGTGGGTCTTGTCAGTGGGGCCTGGAGGCATTGTGTTAGAGCATACAGTCGTCTTCTCCTTCTCCCCGCTGAGACAGCAGCAGCATCAGCAGCAGCAGCAGTGAGAGAGGAGCGAGGGTAATGAAAGTACCCAATAGATTGGGTAATGTGGGCATGGATCCGTTAAATATAATAATGGATCCACTGCGACCATGTGATCATGGCTGGGAAAGGAAGACAATGCAATAAATGAATGTGGGCATACAGCCCAACAGGAATCTCCCGTTATTGCTGATTTCACGTTAGTTCTAACATGAAAATCAGCACGTGGGCAAGCTGCCTCAATTATGGAATTTTGTCTAGGTTTTCCTGTTGAAGGAGCTATTCTGGCTGAGTGTTAACTTGATTTACTCGTGTGAAGAAGAAAATGGGTTTTCTAGAGTAGTGGTTAGTGGCTCCCAACTGTATATGAGTGGTCGGATGTCAGTCTGTGTTTGTGACTAGTTATTGCTAATCTGGGTCTGGGATAGCTCCCCCAGTCATGGCCCCATATAGGTGCATGCTCCTGGATCCTCTTCAGACCTAAAATGGAATACTTCCCCTCCAGTGGGATGAGAGCTGGAAACAGAAAATAGGATAGGACTGCCTGCTGATTCAGTAACCAGCCAGAGCTCTGGAAGGGAATGGAGAGTCTAGAGCAGGGGTGAGGCCCCTCCAGCCCACAGTCTGCTCACAGAACCCCTCCATCCAGTCCCCAGATGCTCTTCCAAACTTTTGTTGTCTGCAGCCCCCTGGCAGAATGCCGGGAAGAGGGGAGCTGGTGCAGGGAGTACATCTGGCTGGGTCCACTCCTGTACAGAACTCTCCAGCGCAGCCATACCTCCCATCCCTGGCCTACAGCTTCTTGTCTGTCAGCCTTGAAGAGGGTGTTTTCTGTGGCTGTGCCGTGACTGTGGAACTCCTTCCCATTGGAGGTCTGGTTGACCACCGACCTCCCCTCTTTCCATAGGCAATGTAAGACCTGGCTTTTCCGCTGTGCCTTTGCCAAGGGAGATGGGGTGGGTGGGTTGGGTTAGGGAAGGGTTGGGTTTGACTCCTTTTAGTTGGGGGATTTTAGGATTGTTTTAATTGTACTTTGGTGTTATCTATTTTAATTTGTATTTTAAAATGTTAGCTGCCCCGAGATACTTTTAGCAGGAGGGGACGGCATAGCATATACATTTTATTGCTAAATAAATAAATAAATAAATAAACCTTCCCTAGCTAATTGGAACTCAGAAGCAGGGTCTGGTCTTCACAGCTCTATTATAGTATTGATATATAATAATAATAATAATTAATATTTTATTAAGTTGTGACCATAGGTCGAGACCAAGGACATACAAAAGATAGAAAAAGGAACTTAGGAACTCTCAAGAGATCCATAATAAACTATAAAGAAAATCACAAACCATTAAATCATTAAATCGTTAAATCAATAGCCATTGAATCAATCAGTAAATAAATCAATAAATAATATACATAAAACAATAGAGAGATAGTGGGGAATCTCCAGCAACAAAGTCCACCACTATCCCTGCAGGGGATTTTGATTTTAATTTTGATTCCTTTTAATCAAGGCTAATGCCATTCTGGCAAGATTATGTATAGAGTCGGAATCTTTGGCCGAAGTCAAAAAGATTAATAACTGTTGAGGTGACAAATGAATTTTATTTTTAAGCACAGAAGGCAAGAATTTCTGTCGGTGCACATCCGTATACGGACAGGAAAATAATAGATGAAGCAGATCTTCAGTTTGAACCAACGGTAGTGATATGAGGAAGGCAACTTTTCTAACAGCTCATAACTTTTTAAGGAAATAATTTTGCCATTCTGACCTCTTGTGAATAAGGTTTGAAACTCCTGATCTAGAGAAATCTCTAGATTTCTCCTCTCTCTCCTTTCCTCTAAAGGAACATAGTGCTTATGAACAGTTTTGTCTTTTTCCTGTTGAATTCATCTGTGCTATACAATCAGCATGAGAATGCACTAAGCTAGTGCTCCCTAACCTTTTTGTTGTTGCAACCACTTTCAAAGTTCAGAATTTACTTTGAGCCACTGGGTAGATGGGCGTGGAGAATGGTACAGCAGTGTTCCATTGGTGCGCCTCGTGTACTTTAACCCATTCCTTGCGAATACTGATTGTGCGCTCTCTTATTTTGCCCTTCTCTTTTCCTTTCAATATTTTACTTTTGTTTACTGAGCTGGACACATCACGAGTCACAGGTTGAGGGCTACTGTCAAGGGGCGCCGCCTGCCGTGCCGCAGGTCCCCCCAATCCTTGGTTGCTCCTGCCACCCCTGTAGTGCCGCCCACCGCGGTGTCCCTGGACCCGCCTGCATCAGCGGTTGCTGAGGCAACCAATTCCCTGAACGGTGATGCGCCTGCACTTCCGGGTGTGGCGCAAGGCATGGGGGTGGGTCCTCGGCCGCTGCGGCGTTCCTGGGGCCTCGGCCAGGGGGCTCTGTGTGTGTGTGTGTGTGTGTACTGTTAGGGGGTGGCACCTGCTGCGCCGCAGGTCCCCCCGATGCTTGGTTGCTCCTGCTGCCCCTGCAGTGCCGCCTGCTGCNCAGGGGGTTAGGGAGAAAGAGGCTTGACTTGGGGGTGGGGGAGTGGGTCTTGTCAGTGGGGCCTGGAGGCATTGTGTTAGAGCATACAGTCGTCTTCTCCTTCTCCCCGCTGAGACAGCAGCAGCATCAGCAGCAGCAGCAGTGAGAGAGGAGCGAGGGTAATGAAAGTACCCAATAGATTGGGTAATGTGGGCATGGATCCGTTAAATATAATAATGGATCCACTGCGACCATGTGATCATGGCTGGGAAAGGAAGACAATGCAATAAATGAATGTGGGCATACAGCCCAACAGGAATCTCCCGTTATTGCTGATTTCACGTTAGTTCTAACATGAAAATCAGCACGTGGGCAAGCTGCCTCAATTATGGAATTTTGTCTAGGTTTTCCTGTTGAAGGAGCTATTCTGGCTGAGTGTTAACTTGATTTACTCGTGTGAAGAAGAAAATGGGTTTTCTAGAGTAGTGGTTAGTGGCTCCCAACTGTAGATGAGTGGTCGGATGTCAGTCTGTGTTTGTGACTAGTTATTGCTAATCTGGGTCTGGGATAGCTCCCCCAGTCATGGCCCCATATAGGTGCATGCTCCTGGATCCTCTTCAGACCTAAAATGGAATACTTCCCCTCCAGTGGGATGAGAGCTGGAAACAGAAAATAGGATAGGACTGCCTGCTGATTCAGTAACCAGCCAGAGCTCTGGAAGGGAATGGAGAGTCTAGAGCAGGGGTGAGGCCCCTCCAGCCCACAGTCTGCTCACAGAACCCCTCCATCCAGTCCCCAGATGCTCTTCCAAACTTTTGTTGTCTGCAGCCCCCTGGCAGAATGCCGGGAAGAGGGGAGCTGGTGCAGGGAGTACATCTGGCTGGGTCCACTCCTGTACAGAACTCTCCAGCGCAGCCATACCTCCCATCCCTGGCCTACAGCTTCTTGTCTGTCAGCCTTGAAGAGGGTGTTTTCTGTGGCTGTGCCGTGACTGTGGAACTCCTTCCCATTGGAGGTCTGGTTGACCACCGACCTCCCCTCTTTCCATAGGCAATGTAAGACCTGGCTTTTCCGCTGTGCCTTTGCCAAGGGAGATGGGGTGGGTGGGTTGGGTTAGGGAAGGGTTGGGTTTGACTCCTTTTAGTTGGGGGATTTTAGGATTGTTTTAATTGTACTTTGGTGTTATCTATTTTAATTTGTATTTTAAAATGTTAGCTGCCCCGAGATACTTTTAGCAGGAGGGGACGGCATAGCATATACATTTTATTGCTAAATAAATAAATAAATAAATAAACCTTCCCTAGCTAATTGGAACTCAGAAGCAGGGTCTGGTCTTCACAGCTCTATTATAGTATTGATATATAATAATAATAATAATTAATATTTTATTAAGTTGTGACCATAGGTCGAGACCAAGGACATACAAAAGATAGAAAAAGGAACTTAGGAACTCTCAAGAGATCCATAATAAACTATAAAGAAAATCACAAACCATTAAATTATTAAATCAATAGCCATTGAATCAATCAGTAAATAAATCAATAAATAATATACATAAAACAATAGAGAGATAGTGGGGAATCTCCAGCAACAAAGTCCACCACTATCCCTGCAGGGGATTTTGATTTTAATTTTGATTCCTTTTAATCAAGGCTAATGCCATTCTGGCAAGATTATGTATAGAGTCGGAATCTTTGGCCGAAGTCAAAAAGATTAATAACTGTTGAGGTGACAAATGAATTTTATTTTTAAGCACAGAAGGCAAGAATTTCTGTCGGTGCACATCCGTATACGGACAGGAAAATAATAGATGAAGCAGATCTTCAGTTTGAACCAACGGTAGTGATATGAGGAAGGCAACTTTTCTAACAGCTCATAACTTTTTAAGGAAATAATTTTGCCATTCTGACCTCTTGTGAATAAGGTTTGAAACTCCTGATCTAGAGAAATCTCTAGATTTCTCCTCTCTCTCCTTTCCTCTAAAGGAACATAGTGCTTATGAACAGTTTTGTCTTTTTCCTGTTGAATTCATCTGTGCTATACAATCAGCATGAGAATGCACTAAGCTAGTGCTCCCTAACCTTTTTGTTGTTGCAACCACTTTCAAAGTTCAGAATTTACTTTGAGCCACTGGGTAGATGGGCGTGGAGAATGGTACAGCAGTGTTCAATTGGTGCGCCTCGTGTACTTTAACCCATTCCTTGCGAATACTGATTGTGCGCTCTCTTATTTTGCCCTTCTCTTTTCCTTTCAATATTTTACTTTTGTTTACTGAGCTGGACACATCACGAGTCACAGGTTGAGGGCTACTGTCAAGGGGCGCCGCCTGCCGTGCCGCAGGTCCCCCCAATCCTTGGTTGCTCCTGCCACCCCTGTAGTGCCGCCCACCGCGGTGTCCCTGGACCCGCCTGCATCAGCGGTTGCTGAGGCAACCAATTCCCTGAACGGTGATGCGCCTGCACTTCCGGGTGTGGCGCAAGGCATGGGGGTGGGTCCTCGGCCGCTGCGGCGTTCCTGGGGCCTCGGCCAGGGGGCTCTGTGTGTGTGTGTGTGTGTGTACTGTTAGGGGGTGGCACCTGCTGCGCCGCAGGTCCCCCCGATGCTTGGTTGCTCCTGCTGCCCCTGCAGTGCCGCCTGCTGCGGCGTCCCCAGACCCGCCTGCATCAGCGGTTGCTGAGGCAACCAATTCCCCGAACGGCGATGCGCCTGCACTTCCGGGTGCGGTGCAGGGCGTGGGGGCGGGGCCTGGGCCACTGCGCGGCTTCAGGCACGGCGAGGGGCGGGCCCTCAGAGATAAAAAGCCTGAGTGAGAAGCTGTCCCCGCTTCTGAGAGATAAGTGACCTTGTTTGTTTCGTATGTGTTTTTGGTGTATTGTGCTTGAGTATTGTGCTTACTGAGACTGTGTGATCGTGATTGTGCCCTGACCTTCTTCCCTTCCTCTGGGTTTGCAAGTGAGGCGTGGTAGCTGGGTGGTGGGTGAGTGTTTGGGTGTCCCTTCCCGGCTTCCCTCCTTCCCTGTGGGACTCCTTCTCCCTTTTCTGTGTGAGTGTCCTGGCCTTCTCCATCCCTGTGCTCCGTGGACCTCGCCCTGTTCCCAAACCAAGTCGCACGATCCTTCCTCTTCCTTCCTCCCAGTGTAAGCGTGGGTGTGTGGGATTGTTAGGGAAATTTGTAGGCTTCGGCCTTTCTCCTCGCTCTGTGCCGTATGATGATACAGGCCTAGTCTCTGCGAGACTTCATAGGCCCACACGCTATCCTGACGGGCATTTATTCCAGTGCTGCACTGGTCAGAGTGGGGGGAAGCTAGGTCTGAGTGCGAGCATGTGGGTGAGTGACAGACCCTTTCCCCCTCCCCCCACTAACAACTACTGCTTTAAGCACACTGGACAATAGAAGAAAGATGGTTCTGAGAACTGTAAATATAAACATTCTTTTTCAGTGGCAGACTTATCCTGGGATGATATTATGACTTCCTATTGCTTAAGGTTGAAATAAAGAAGGTCTGATTCATCACTGTGTTACTCCATTTTATGCCCATGCAACTTCATTGATTTTAATGGAAATAACTAGAGTAAAACTGGAATAATTCAATAATGAGTCTGTAAGCAGCATGGAACCAAGAACAGAGGGAAAACTTTAATAATGATGTGACAAGCAGAATGACTTTCTCTTTGAAAGTGATAAGGCAATATGCAGTCTGTTCTAATACATTCAAATAAAAGACCCTTGGAGTCATTCACGTAACACCTGTCTGTCCCCCTTGCAAATTTAGCATTTATTTCTTAATCTGTAAATGTATTCATCTAGCTACTGACTTCCCTGCATTTCAGTGTCCCACCTCTTGCATCAGATGACAGAGAACAAAGGATCATTTAGGAGCATGAGAGTTGGTAAGGGTTTCACACAATATTTAAAATGTGGGTTTGGATAAGAAACAACCCATCGTAAAAAACGAATGTGAGCGAGTCTCTTTGACATCCTTCAAAATGCTTCCTGGTTGTCCCAGTTTACATTGCTAAGAGGCTCACCACTTCCTCCTTGTTCCTAAGATGCAAAATTAGGATATTAAATGATCACACTGGACTAGGATGGTCAGATACGCAAGTTTTAGAGGACACTTATGAGAAGTACAGGTTGCAGATGAGTCAATGCAGCCTGCAACCTGTATTTCTCATAAGTGTCTTCTAAAATTTGCACAGCTGGCCACTGTACACGGGACACACTCCAGCATTCTTTCCACAATCAGAATTCCCATTGAATTTAGCAGGAGCTTGGAATATTGAAGGAATGTAGGGCTGGGCCCAGCTTCTTCTCAATGTTGCATTCACTCTGCAGATAAAATTGGATTATTGGTCCTGCCCCTCTCCCAGGGCCAGCCTGAGGCATGTGCCACCAGTGCCCAGGCACATGGCCCCGCGGGGGGGAGGAGCCCCGCACCACCGCGGGCTAGAGACTGACAGACAGACGCCGCCGTTTTTTGTTTTTTTCCCCACCGGGCATCTCCGAGTCAGTCCTCATGGGGGAGGGGCGTAAACTTCCTGGGAATCCCTGGCCAGTTATACGCTGTGGAGCTGAGCGGACACAGTCAAGTTGCAGGTAAGTAACCAGCCGCCCCTCATCCCCTGAAAATCCCCCCTCCCCCCCAATTCTAGCGCGTGCCGGCCGGCCTTTGGGGCCCCGCAGCAAGGCTTTACACATGGCCCCTGAAACCCTTGGGCCGGCCCTGCCCTCTCCCCCTTCCCCCCATGACTTGAAAAGTGGGGTTTGGACTTATCTGGCTAATGAGAGAATAGGAATGAAAACTAGAGTAAGGGCAAACACAGAAATAGCAGTTAAATACACTATACACATTTCCTAACTTTCCTCACACTGAAACGTTCCTTGCTCATGCAGGTTTTACATAGCAAGATCAAAAAAGTCTGCTATATAGATGTCAAACTAATTCATTTTTAACTACATGACAGAAAAAAGTAATCTTTTATTATTATTAAATGTAAGTAATGGATTTATAAACATCCCACTTTTCCCTATTGAGTCACCTGATCTCATGGGACCTAGGGGTCTGCAAGAGCCAAAAGTATATTTGTTTTTGTTTGTTTGCTTTTATGTTTTGTTTCGTTCTTTCTTTAATCGGGATGATATTAGAATGTGATTATTATTAAAGCTTATCAGAACTAAGTCCCAGATATAAACATCCCTTTACTGGGTATTAGGAGCATGAATAAGCCTGTAGTACTGAATGCCAGAATGTCACAGACATATCGTTAATAGGACAGGACACCATGATTGAGCCCATCATGTAGAAATGCGTTGCTAGTTTTTCCTGCACTATTGAACTTTCAGCAAAGACCTCTGTTCAAGTCTATTATGCTTGAAAGACACCGTAATAATTACAGTAGTATTAATACTGTATGTCCATCCTGTGCTGATGCATCTAGAATATTATGCAGGATGAAGTGAAACGCAAGCTATAATTCGCTGCATGAACAGTCGTGTCTAGAGAGAAGAATTCCCTTCTTTATTTAGTGATGAAAAAAGTAAGCTGCACATTCAGGCTGTTTTTACACGGACAGCACCCCTTCCCGCTTGGTGTTCCATCGGGTGTTGGGGGCGTCCATGTAAACACCACGGGCGGTGGGTGTTTGTGCGCGTACGCTCCCAGCGCACACCCACCTACACCCATCACCCACCCATGGGGCCCTCCGGAAAATTGGAGGAGGCCCTGTGGGTGGAGAAGGGTGGACGTGGGTGTGTGTCTTTGTAAACAGACACGCACCCACCGTGGCCAAACACTCATCCCCCCCCACCTGTGAAAAGTCTGCCATATTTACAATACAAAGTATTTATTATAGTTTGGTGACTGTCCTGAAAGGGACAGTATTCATTGTTCTCTCCAGGTTATCCAAATGTATATCTGAGCTCCTTTTGAACTGGTGTGAATTTTTATAAGATTGCAGTGATTAACAGAAATTTTTGAAATGTTAACAATTTTGAAGCCAAAATTTCAAGATTGTGAAAGTTTTATTTCAGTTCTGTCTGCAGATAATAGGCAGTATTTAAATTAAATGTTTCAATTTCCATATTTTGCAAACCAAAAATTTCATGAATAAATTCCATATATTTATTTTGAAATTTCAAAATCAGTTTTTTATATTTTTATTTTTTGCTGTTTTCAACTGTCTCTGGCCTCAACACCCATAGAAGGCAACCTCGAAACTTTTCTTTTAATAGGTCTGGCTCGGGTGCTGAGAGTGTTGCACAGAATCATCTAACGCTTCACCAAGTTGTCCTGCCTACCCTTATTTCGGTAGGTGTTCTGGCTAAAGCTTGGTGGTCAGATATGAACAGGCGTGTTGATTCAAAGGATTACCAAATTGTCATTGCAGTGAGCCTCCCCCCCCCCCCATTATTTCCTTTATGATGTTAACCACCCTGTAGTTCTGTATTTAAGAATTCAATTTTTATTAACGGCAGACAACAATTTAAGAATTTTAATTTATTGAAGAATTTATTTAAATTTTATTTATTTATTAAAGAATGATTAAGAATTAATTTATTGAAGAACTTCTTTATTTAAGAATTCCGTATTTAAGAATTGTTTTTCTCTGGATGAATTCCGAATAAACAGTAGGTGCAGTTTAGCCCCAGCAAGCCTGCAATAGCTGGATTTTTTCAGTGCTGCCCAGTGCAATGGGAGAACTAGCACATTGTGGTGCACACAGATCAGGCTACCTGCCAGCTGCGAAGCCCAGGAAACTTAAGTGCGATTGATCAGAGCAAGCTCCCCTGGCTGGCCGGCTCTCTGGCTGGCTCGGAGCACCCGGGAGCCTCTGATGTTGTCATAGTAAATGATCATGTGATGCTGTGTGGGTATCAGGGACTGGCCGGCAGAAAGCACATGGATTGCAGTAAGGGCTGTAATCTAAAAGACTGGGAGCTCGGACATCTGTTTGCAAGGAGTCTTGTGTCTTCTGTCAGCGCCGATGGAGCCACAGAGCAGAGAGGAATGGGAGACAGACAGGTCTCGCAGTGAGTGCCTGTCTTGTAGCTTTTGGGGTGGGGCGTAGAGAGAGAGGGCGTTGGGTCTCTGCCGTGTTGTGTGTGTTATTACCCTGTGGTCCTCAATCGGTCAATGGAAAGCTTCCTCATTGTTACTTCTGTGTATAGTATATAAACCACATGCTCTCCACGGTTTGCTTTACCCTGCGCTGGTTGTGGTGGTTGCTGAAATGCAGGATTGGGGTGGATGTGGATTATTATTCCGGGGTGGGGGGTGGTCCTTGAACTTTGTTTCTGACTTGTCGCTTGCTCGATCATAGTGACAGCCAGAATATTTGTGTCCATGCCCAGGAAGAGGCAGGAAAACCAAGCCTTTCCCTGGACAATCCAGCACCCCAAGAAAACTCACTGTAATATGCTTTTGATAAACGATAATGAACTTGTAGATCTGCTACTATCCAAAGCAGTGTCCTACCCAGATTATTTCTTGCAGGCTTTTCTTGCCAGTTATAAACCCTACAGCTTGCATTTAATGGCATTCAAATTAAGAACTGCAAAGAAGGATGGGGAAACTGTACCAAGTAAGTTTCAGTATAATAAAGTTTGACATAGTATATTCAATATTAGCAGAAGTTTTGCCTTCTGTTGTTTGGGGCATCAAAAAATAAACTCCCACACTCAGCCAGAAGTGTCTGGGCTCCAGGGAAACCCCTGATTTCTCCGAGTCAGCTGAGTTGTCCTGGTAACCCGAAGAAATTGGCCTTTCCTCCTCTGTCCCCTCTCTTGCCCTCCCACGCCTCCCCTGCTCCCCTAACCACCTTCGTCCCTTCTTCCTAGCGGCCCCCCATGCCTGGAACTTCCCTCCCTGCCCACAGCTGCCTCGCCCCCTCCCTTCGTACCTTCAAATTCCTCAAGACCCACCTCTTCTGCTCTGCCCTCCCTGTCTCCTTGCTCTCCTCACCTAACTCCTGCTGATACCCTCCATCCAGTACAATCTGTTACCTGACGTCTGTGTACTCATATCCTCACCACACGGCCCAGCCAGTCATCATTCTCAATGTAACCAAGCTAAGTACGTGCACCTGAGACCTCACATCTTTGTGAACGTTACGCCCCTTATCCCTCACTCTATTCCCCTATCTTCGTCTCCCCTTCAGATTGTAAGCCCTAGGGCAGGGACCGTGTCTATTCAATTATTTTGTCAAGCGCCAGGTATATTGCTGGTGCTATATAAATGCTTGCTAATAAATAATAATAATAATAATTTGAAATGCCAGAGAACTCTTTCTTCCCTCCCATAGCAGACTTCAGCAAATTTAGGAACAAGTTCACTAATAGCACCTGGTTTCTTGGTGATGGGGTAATAGTCCGATAGAGAGTTTCCCCCCAGCCTACTCTCTGTGCTTTTGAGTGTTTTCTACGTTACACTCTAATATTTACAATGGGATCATTAGCAGGAGCTTGGGATTTCTAGATTGGCCTGGACCCCTGCATTCCATTTGGCTGGTGAGACTGGCAAGTGGGTTGCAAGACTGGCAGAGATGTGAGCTGGCAGAATTTTATCTCTGTCAGTTTTAGTGTTTTGGGTAGCAAACTGATGACTTGCTTTAAGATTGCTCAGCTGGAGAATAAAGCTGCTTGCACACATGATGTGTGTTCCCATGATGGCATTTCTCCCGCAAGTCGCAGCTTCTGGGAGGAATTTTTAGGTGCCTTTTCCGGTGTTATGTGTTTACTGCGTTCTGTTGTCCCCTGTGACTTTGGGTGATGTTACACATTCTGGATTTGACTTTAGACGGTTCAGCATGCATGCCGCAAATCTCATGTGTTTCAATAACCAATCTGTGCCCATATTCCATATCTTGTGTGATTCCAAGGGATGATATAGTTACATGCATCCCCACATTCACAATTTACATAAGTAAATGATCACGGCAGAGTAAGGGTGGGATTTTACAACCCAGTCATGTGGGATTACAGTGATGAGAGCTTTCATTATAAACGAGGAAAAGTGCGTGTACACATGCAGTAAACTTGCGGGAAACGTAAACACAGGTGGGAAATCGGCGCGTGTACAAGTCGTCTAAGAAGGTCATGAGAGGGTGAGGCTGCCCCACCCTGAATTTCACTTTGTTATTAATGTAATGAGATGGTCATACTTGACCTTTTTCAAGAATGGGACATGGAATTAAAGTAGCCTCAGTATGTGTGATATTCTACTCTCTTTTGAGGAGATAAATCCAGTGATTACAAGCGTTGGGCACAGCTCAGCATTCCTTACTTAAGCTAAGTTTCTATTGAAGTAAAAGAAGAATTTTGAGTGAGTAAAACGTAAAATGTAAGAAAGGGGGCTTTTGGAGGAGGGTTTCGTTGTTGGTTTACCAAGTCAGACTCTAAACCATTTTTCTGCGCTGTTCCTTATTTTTTGGAGGAAAAGGTATTATCACTACTGATATTTGTTTCCTAAAGCAGCCTCATTTGAGCTTAATAAGATTTTAGGTTTTTTTCTTTTAGTAGGGGGAATTTTAAGAGAGTGAAAATTTGAACTGAGTCAATTTTTGTTTGGAATTAAAATTTTTAATGAAATTTCAAGGGGTGGTCAAACATGGGAATCAAAATTGAAATTTAAAATTGTGAAATCTTGATTTCATATCCAGTTTATAACTTTAATTTACGCATTTGGCCAGCTGTAGTTTGAATACACACGCACTCTGTATTTAACTCAGGCTATTATAACTTATTTTACATGGAAGCCTAGGAACACGGCTAATGGTGTTTTGTTTGCTTGTTTTGTTTTTCCAGAACAGATGTGTGTGTTTGTAGCTATGTTGGGAAAAGACATTAATAACTTGGATACGGTTGCGGTTACAAGTAACTGATGCTTAGAAGATGTTTACTGTCATGTGTTGCACTGTTTGCTAGGGATGATCACTTTCACTGTTAGTGTAAATGCAACAGTAAAATGTGCCTTGTTGTGTAAGCAGAATATTCCATTGCAATAAGAACATAAGAAGTGCCATACTGCGTTAGATCAATGGTCCATCTAGCCCAGCATCCTGTCTCCGACAGTGGTCAATCATGGTGACTTGGGAGAAGCACCCCACCTAGTCACAATTGGGGATCCATTCCCTGTTGTTTTCCCAGCTCCCGTCATGTTCCCTGATCCTGTCTGGTTAATAGCGACCAGAACTCCACACAATATTCGAGTTGCGGTCGCACCAGTGATTTGTATAGAGGCATTATAAGATCCTCAGTTTTATTCTCTATCCCCTTCCCAATAATTCCTAACATTCTATTTGTTTTTTTGACTGCTACGGCGCACTGCCCTGTGGATTTCATTGTATTGTCCACAACCACCCCCAGATCCTTTTCCTGAGTGGTAACTCCTAGCTTAGTACCCAGCGTTGTGTACGTGTGGTTTCGATTATTTTTCCCTACTTGCATCACTTTGCACTTGTCCACATTAAATCTCATTTGCCATTTAGATGCCCAGGCACTCAGTGTCGTAAGATCCCGTTGCAGTTCCTCACAATCTTCTTGTATTTTAACTACCTTGAATAACTTGGTGTCGTCTGCAAATTTCATCATGTCACTCTTAACACTCTTTTCCAAATAATTAATGAATACATTAAACAGCACCGGTCCCCCTACAGATCCCTGAGGCACACCACTTTTTACATCTCTCCATTGTGAAAACTGACCATTTAGTCCTACCCTTTGCTTTCTATTTTTTAACCAGTTTCTGATTCATAGTAAGACAGTATCTCCTATCCCATGACCTTTTAACGTTCTCAAGAGTCTCTCATGAGGGACCTTATCAAATGCTTTCTGGAAATCCAAGTACATTATATCTACTGGGTCTCCCTTGTCCACATGCATATTTACACCCTCAAAGAATTCCAACAGGTTAGTGAGGCATGACTTACCTTTACTAAATCGGTGTTGACTCTTCCCCATTAAGCCATGTTTGTCAACATGCCCTGTAATTCTGTCCTTAATTATGGTTTCCACCATTTCCCCCGGCACAGACATCAAACTTACCGGTCTGTATTTTCCAGGATCGCCTCTGGATCCCTTTTTAAATATCGGGGTTACATTTGCCACCCTCCAGTCCTCGGGTACAGTGGCAGATTTTAGTGGCAGGTTACAAATTACTAACAGTAGATCTGCGATTTCATATTTGAGTTCCATCAGGACTCTGGGGTGAATGCCATCTGGCCCTGGTGACTTGTTACTGTTCAGTTTGTCAATTTGCCCTAGAACATCCTCCAACGTCACATTGATTTGTAACAGCTCTTCCAATTCCTTGCCCACAAAAAGTATCCAGCATGGGTACCTCCTCAAAATCCTCCGCAGTGAAAACTGATGCAAAGAACGCATTCAGCTTCTCTGCAATGTCCTTATCCTCCCTGAGCGCCCCTTTTACTCCCTTGTCATCTAATGGCCCAACTGACTCCCTAGCAGGCTTCTTGCTTCTGATGCATTTGAAAAAGTTTTTGTTCCTTGTTTTTGCCTCTTTAGCAAGCCTCCCTTCAAAATCTCTCTTGGTCTGCCTTATTAACACTTTATATTTACGTTGCCAGTGTTTATGCTCTTTCGTATTATTTTCATTGGTACTAGCCTTCCATTTCTTAAAGGATGCCTTTTTGGCTCGAATATCCTCCTTCACCTCCCCATTTAATCACAGTGGAAGACTTGGTCTTTCTGCTTCCTTTTTTAACCTGTGGGATGCATTTAATCTGGGCTTCCAGAAGGGTGCTTTTAAACAGCCTCCACGACTCTTGCAAACTTGTAGCCCTTGCAATTGTACTTTTTACTTTCTTTTTAACTAGTTTCCTCATTTTGTCAGTCTCCCTTTTTAAAGTGAAATGCTACTGCTGTACTTTTGTTTGTCTTTCTCACTCCAGAAATTTTGTCAAACGTGATCATATTATGATCGCTATTGCCTAGTGGCTCCACCACAGTTACTCCTTGCACCAGGTCCTACGTGCCACTCAGGACCTAGACTCTAGAATAGCTCCTCATATCGTTGGTTCCTGAACCAGCTGTTCTAGGAAGCAGTCATTTACGGCATCCGGAAATGTGACCTCCACGTCCTGCCCCGAGGAAACATTAACTGAATCAATATTAGGGTAATTGAAGTCACCCATTATTATTATGTTGCCGACTTTAGTAGCCTGTCTAATCTCTTTTAGCATTGCTTTGTCAGTCTCTCCGTCCTGGTCAGGGGCACAATAGTATACCCCTACTGCGATACTCTTCCCCTTTATACCTGGAATTTCTATCCATAGAGATTCTAGGGAACAGTTTCCATCCTTTAAAATTTTAATTGTACTTGACTCAGTGTTGTCTTTTACATATAGAGCCACCCCGCACCAAATCTATCTACTCTGTCATTCCTGTTCCATTTTGTACCCTGGTATTACAGTGTCCCATTGGTTATCCTCATTCCACCATGTCTCTGTGATGCCTATAATGTCTAGATCTTCATTTAGCGCCATACACTCTAATTCTCCCATCTTACTTTTTAGGCTTCTAGCATTTGCATATAGACATTTGTGTATTCTTTTTATTCTTCTTACTGGACACATTATAGAGGACTTTATCAGGCACCCTGGAATTGTTAGTCATCTGTTCTCCAGTGAATTTCAATGCTACATTTCTTTAGCAATGCTGTGTTCTTTGTCTTTTGAGCTGCAGTGTTTTTAATCACTTGTTATTTTCAGCTGTGTTTATTACCCTTTACCTCAATTTTTCTTTATAGTTAGTACTTTGAACACAAGTGCAAAGCCTGATAGTTATTCTTAAAGTCAAATCATTATTACTCTGTTCTGCAATGGCATTGGCTATGGAAGACCTGATTCAAAGCCCACTGAAATCAGGTTTAAACTCCAATTGACTTCAGTGGTCTCTGGATCAGATCAACCATGCCCATCTGTTTTATTATTATGTCTGGACTTCAAGGCTTCTAAATATGATTCTGGGATTTGTTTTAAGCTATATTTCAAATATAGATAAAGGATCACAATTATTGTTGTTTTCATCTGTATTGGGGTGAATAAAATGTCTCATGGGATGTGGTTTTGTAATATATCTTACTTATGGTATTGTGGGATTATTTCATTAGTCTGCTGCAATCAGCTTACCCTGGCAAACTGTGGGTAATTATGCCGGCTACATAAAATCCTTGAGCTGTCTTTTCACTCTATGCATTAAGCTACATTGATACAGTACAATAAATTACCACTTGTAGACAGTGCTTGAATTTGCTAAATATAAGGAAAGAGCTATTCTAGGTTTGTCACTTTTTGCACCTCTGAAAACTACAGAAAAGCCTCTTACTAATGATTGCTGGGTCTCTTCCCCAAAGAAGGGTTTATTCAAATAATATATAGCCATGATGACTTGGATCTTGGTTCTGCTTTCCAAATTTGTAGTGGCTCTTTGCTCTGATTCTGCACTCTTGCATCAGGACCAATCAGGATTCAATAAGGGTGAGAGTACAGTTTGGTTTATGGATTTCAGTCAGCTAGAACAGTGTTAATCCTAATTTTTTAAAGATTTTAAAAAAAAAATTATCAGTGTTTTTAATGGTCACAATGTTGTCCGACACCCTTTAGTGAAAAATCACAAGCAGATATCTCATGTAGTAAACAAAGCAGCAGATTTGAGTTAATGCTAATGTGTTTACAGTCAGAGCCAAAAACTTTTCAGGGTTATTATAACACACTGGGCATACAGCCCATCCACCTAAATGTCTGAAGAAGACTAATGTTATGGATTGGCCCACCATTCAAATGAACTGGTATGAGTCCCAGATGCTACTGTTATTACTAAATGTGAGTTAGCAGTATTAAATATGAAATCTTAATAACTAGTAGGGGCCAGTTTTACATATTTTTCTATTGACAGTGTGTCACATCCCATTTTTGGATCCAGTCTTGAACACTGATTTGGGCCAATAATAGAAAGGGAATATTGAAGCCATCTGTTTATGTTGTTGTTGTTTTTTTAAAAAAAATCTGACTGCCTAGTCTGAGGGGATATACAATTCCCATTGCTGAGTATCACTGTTGTTGAATACATTTTATTTCATTTATTTATTTATTTATTTATAATATTAGTTTTATACCCCCCACCCCCCATGTTATCACATTGTCTGAATGGTACTTAAATGTATCTTAAGCATATCGGGAGAGAACAGACATTTAAAAAAGTGTGAGCCTGATCCTTTGTTCCATGCTTAGGCTTGATTCAGGAAAGAGCTTAGCGCATGGAAAGGTGAGCATATGCTTAAGTGTGTTTTATGATTTGGAGCAGTCTTGCAAGCTGTTATCCATGTAAACAGACACAGGCCTATTTCACACGGCTGTTCGCCCATCTCTACCCAGCTCCACGCATGGAACAACTGGCATTGGAGCCTGTTGCTCTGTGCATGGGTGATGGGTGGACCACGGGAGTGCACACGGACCCCCACCCAGTGTGGGCACCATTCCCACAGATGCCCCCCACCACACACCCACCATGGGCGCAGTGTTCACACGGTTGCTTCCCCCTACCCGCACACATATGCGGTGGGGTGGGGGAGGCGCCCGTGTGAAAAGGGCCACAGTGCAATTCAGTTGAGTCCAATGTGACTGTTTGCAGGATTGTGTTCTCAAGAGTTGATGGTTTTATCATTTTAATATAGGCAGAAGAAATTATAATCTGGCATGCGGTGTAATGGTTAGGTCACCAAATTCAATTGCTATTCAAGGTAAGGAAATAGTACCTTGTAAGAAATTAAAGTAACACCTGCTTGTGAGAATCTCTGTGTTTTCTGTTCCTCTAGTACAGCTTTTAGATCATCAGGAATCCGTAAAAAATTAAGAAAACAAAAGATCTTCCTTGAGAACTATACTCCATTTTAAAATTAAAAATAGACTCTGATGAACTCATAAAGTGCAGCACTTATACATAACCTTTAAACAACCCCCTTTTTTTGTAAATGTGTTGGTTCTAAAACTATAGCTGTATCTGCATTAATCTGCTTTAGAAACATCTCTATAGTACTAATACAAAACAGCTCTCAGTAATCAGAGCAGAGCTAGTCTTTTCTTATTCTATCAGTGCTGGAATATTTGCTTGCAAGTGTGTCTCAGGTTATTTTTTACACAGGAAAACCTAGAGGTGCTATAGCATAGTATTACTGGAATAAAATATATTTCAGAAAATATTTGCATAAATATAGTTATACAGTCTTTTTTTTCATCACAAACAATTAAAAGTCAAGAGGGTGAAACCTGTCCTACTTTACATTCAGGTGATGGTCCCATTTATAATAGAGCTCATAGTGTCAATAAGTGATCAATACAGGTTAAGACACATTACAGACATGACTAGTTTTGTTACATGTCACATTTGTAGACATAAATGGTTATAAAGAACCTGCTGAATTGTTGAACTCTGTTACAATTTGAAACAGTTTATTGGCCATTTATATCGTGTAATCTTTGTCCCTTTTCACACGGGCGCCCCTCTGCACATGTGTGCGGGGGAACGCCCGTGCGAACCCGCTGCTGGTGTGGAGGGGATGGGTGGGTGCTCGTGGGAACACTGCGGGTGATGGGTGTGTGGGGGTGTCCATGCTCCCGTGCTCCACCCATCTCCACCTATCACCCACGCATGGAGTAACCCGCGTCAATGCCGGTTGCTCGGTGCGTGGAGGTGGACGGACACGGGTGCGCGCCTGTGAGAACAGCTACACACGCACCGCCACCTGCTGCACACCCATCCCCCCATGCACCGTGCTCCATGTGAAAAGGGCCTTTGTATTAAATATGTCTATTTAGATCTTATACCAGGTAGGTGCTGAGCAATCTAATCTGAGTCACCAAAACACTTAGGCACAAGATGAATTTTAAACATTCATGTAACTCTGGTAAAGGCTATGAGACTACAGAGGAGCATCAAATTACACATGTGATTAAATGCTTTGCTAGATCAGGCTAACATGTTTAGCACCGTGTAAGATCAAACCTTAAGTCTGTTGTTATTCAAGATGCATAACTGCAAAATTGTAATTTTGGACTTGGTTTTTCGATTGCTCTTCACCTGCTATTTGTATCCGTTACCAAGAAAACAGATTACAAATTAAGGACATAGAAAATGCGACCACATGAGTGTTTTAAACTCACCTTGCACAGGTGTAAATGACTACACCAGGTTCAGGCATGACAGCCATGTCAGTTTTCCCAGTGGAGGCAGGTGTGTGAAGAGCGTTTGTACTACAAGCAAATCCCTTTTAATAAAGCATCGTTGCAATGAAGATTGCCACATCCTTCCCCAGAAGATGACAACATGGGCTGTGTTTTGTATTGGCTTCCCTTCTCAGGAATACATCCATAGAAAATGGCAAGACAAAAGGAAGACAAGAGATAAATCAGTTAAGGTGATCCTTTTTGTTGTACCAATTTCTGGACCAATAGAAGAATCAAAGAAGCTGGCCCAATAAAGGCACTGTCCTTATTTTGGCCACAGTCTTCAAACCATTACTCCAAGATAGTCCCATGAAAGTCAGTGGGACTAGTCTGGAGTAAGTGGTTTGAGGATTACATCCTTTGTCTCTCATACTTGGGGAACCATATGATGTTATTAAGGCCAGTAGTATAACTGGGTTAAAAAAGGATTAGATAAGTTCATGAAGATAACTGCATCAATGGGTATTACTCAAATGCTTGGGTCTGGGGGTGCAGCCTCTGACCTTTGGAAGATGGGAGTGAGTGAGAAGGGCTGAATTACTCCATATATATTCTATTTTTGTACAGTTCTCTTGAAGTATCTGGTACTGGCTACTGTTGGAGATAGAAAACTGGGCTAGATGAACCATTAGTTTAATCCAATGGGTAGTTGTTATATTCTTATCTGCAACACAATCCACAGAAACTAGGAAGGGGAAGGACATTTATATGTTTGAGTTAAGAGCTTACTATGAGCATACAGTTTTAATTCATCTTTCAATAATACAGTATCCCAAGACCTTAGGATAAGGCAGGATATAATATTAAATAAATAAATAAATAAATGCTTGTGCCGTCGCTTTGACCATGTGCAGCCTCTCCTCTCCTCCCTCCACTGGCTCCCCCTTCCTGAGCGTATTCTGCACAAGCTCCTTGCCTTCACCTACAAAGCCCTTCACAACCTACCTATCTGCCCTGATCTCCCTCTGAACCCCTGTTCGAGCACTTTGCTCCTCTTCCATCCCCTCCCTCACTCTCCCATGCCTCCCCTGATCCCCCAACCGCCTTCGTCCCTTCTCCCTCGCTGCCCCGCACACCTGGAACTCTGTCCCTGCCCTCGTCCGCCTTGCCCCCACCCTCCACACCTTCAAGTCCCTTCTCAAAACCCACCTCTTCCATTCCGCCCTTCCTAAATCCTGCTAATTCATCCCCACCCAGGATTATCCCCCACCTGTTATCTGCAAACTCCTATTTACTGTAACCAAGCCAAGAACGTGTACCTGAGTTCTCACATCCTCATGAATGTCGCATCCCTTGTGTCTCCCTCTGTTCCTCCTTCCCTGTCTCCCCTCCCACTGTCTTGAGATTGTAAGCTCTCGGGCAGGGACCGTGTCTTTTTTATTCTCTGTAAAGTGTCAGGTACATCGCTGGTGCTATATAAATGCTAATTAATAATAATAATAATAATAATAATAATAAGCACATTTTGTGTTGATAGTTTTAAAAAGTTGCAGACTTAATATACAATCTTTCAGTCTAGTTACAAAATCTTGTCTGTTGAAATACTCGTATGATAGGCTAACATCATTAAACATGGTAGCTAGCTCTGTGCAGGGATGAACCATAACTAGCTATTTTCAGGGGGATTTCAACGGCCTCAGTAAATACGTGTTATGAACACACCTTTCAAGACTAGAGCTGAAATGAATACCCATTTCTGGTACTTGAATTGACCCGACAACATTGGGTACCAATTGGTACCCGACTGTGGCCTGATTCAGGTACCCAGTGTCATGGAATGTTGACTTGTGGTTCTGGAGTACTGACTTCCAGTACTGTTTTTAAAAAAAATCTGTACCGATATTTTGGTTCTGACACCTATTTATTTATTTTCCATCCTGGAAAGTCAACTTTTGGTCCCAGAAAATCACCTTCCAGTTCCAATTTTTTTGATTTTCATCACAATTCTTTGGTTTTCTGACCTGATATACTGATCGGTAATAATAAAATTCAGACTTTTCAGGTTTCTGGGTACTCAAGCAGTACCCGGGTAACCTGTTGGGTATCCAATACAGTACCTGAAAATGCAGGTATTACCCACAGGTACTAAAATAAGTACTAGTTTCAGCTCTATCGAATCAAGACATATTAACCCCTTGTGCAGATATGCCCTTTGTTATAGAAAACAGTAACACCACTTGTCTTATTTTAATAGAATATTTAGTAATGCAGAAGTTGGAATTCTAATATCATTTGAGAGTGCTTAAAATGTATTGTTCTACATTTTCCTTTTAATTTTTTTTGGGAGAAACTGTAATTTTTTATATACTTGTACAGTGCCTGCTATAAAAAGGCTCTTAGGTGGTTTGAAGTTGTAGATGCTACAACATATGTGGTAAAACAAATTCATTTTCACTAGTGTAAGGCTCCTCAGAATATTTAAGTCCAAAATCAAACTAACAGACCTTTCCGCAAAAGTGCTCCTAGTGGCTCCCAACTTTGCACACATCATCATCATCAACAGAAATTGGTCAAACAAAAGACATCTTTTTAACTATGCTGGCTCTTGTTTCAAACAACAATTGGAAGAGAGCTTATTGTTGCTGAGCAAGATAGGTTTAGTCTTCTAATTTTTAATTTCTTCAACTTTCTTAGTGTTCAAACAGGCAAAATAACCCACTGTTTCAAAATCTTTTCCACCAAACTCAGTGAGAGTATATCTTCATAAGGACTGATAAAAATAAAGCTGGTATTTTCTTTAGAACTTGGTCCAATATCCACAGATCCAGTCTAAGATATTCAATAAATGTTCCACATTCTTCTATACTTAAAAAACCCCCACATGTTTTTGGTGTTACACTCATATTTTAGTGAGTTGTTTTCCAGGAAAATTAATCACGTCACATAGCTGCTGCTGAATTCCTTGTGAACTGGTGGTCTGACTATCTAGCCCCTACAGCAAATTAGCATGCAGCTGAGCCAGGTTCCACTTCAAATATCCCTTTTCTCAGGGACCATTTAGTAATCCACGTCAAAGGACTGGTTTAGGAGAACCCAAAATCACATATAAACACCGGTAAGGCAGTTACACTTACATTTAAAGTAGATTACCCCTAGGGGTTGAGTGTTTATCTGTGTAACCTATGGGAAGGGTAAGGCTGGTTGGGGAAGTGAACTCACAGCTGAGTGGTCCCTATTATGGGCCGGGTCCCAAACCCTAGGAGAATTATACCTGAGCAAGCTTCCCTTCCCACCCAGGTTATAGTAGGTCTTAACCCACTCTTAGTCCATAGGAATTGATGAGTATTAATTTATTATTTATTTTTTGTAAGCATTCTATGGCGTTTTGTTATGTATTGCTTTTTATTTGTTCTTACTCTATATTTATATTTGTTACGACCTATGGTCAAACAATAAATTACTACTACTACTACTACTACTACTACATACAAACACCAAGAAAATGCAAAACAAGGCTTCAATCCAAGCCTGGCATGCGCATCATGCGCACAGAAGCGCATGCACGAACTGTGCGAGTGCAAGGTGCACAGCTGGTATGTGCCCGTTACATACCATGATGATGCACATGTGTTTCATGCTTGGTGCATATAGAGCACGCATGAACTTGGATCAGGGCCTTAAAGCAACTATCCTTATGGCTCACTTATCAGAGTGTAGGTCCAGCTTCCTTCAGCCTAAGGAGGGAGACACCTTTTGCCTGAGCAATCTCTGCAGCTCTGTCTTTGTGGATGGTTATTTAACAGAGTCTGGTCTGTGCTACCTGGAGCTGGCCATGGTGTGCTGTCTAGCCCTTAACAATTCACTCACAGAACCCAGCACACTGCCTCTGGAACATGGGTAGTCTGGTCCTAAACCGATTTTCAAAAACGCAATAGGCATTCAATTTCTCTTCCAGTTTTGTAACTTGAATTTCAGCTATTCAGGTATTCACATACAGTTTAGACTCTTAGTAATGCAGAACCATTAGATGTTTTCTGCCATGGAGTCTTCTAGTAAAGGGTGGCACAAAAGAGCTCCACTACTCTTCTCGCACTAATCGTGACTCCATAAAGAGAGAAAATCTAATGTAATAGGGAAATTACTCTAGGCACCACATTGGATTAGAAAGAACAGTAAAAGATTAAATATAGTTTTTAAAAAGAATATGTCCAATCTGATGAACAAATAGGAAGTTGCCATCCTCAGAGGCTCATGAAGTAATATTAGACTGACTGAGAGGATCCAGGTCTTCACAAACAAGGTTTTCTAAGAGTTAGAAGCTAAATTCTGTTGTAGAGCTTTTGGTTGATTTACAAGTTGGTTTTCTTGGATTGCTGGGTGAAGAACGTGAGGTAGGAATTTGTACCTGGGTGCTAGAGGCCCTTTTACATTCATAATTTGCAGACTTCTGGAGCAATGATACAGGTTTAGTAAAGATAGCCAGTGCTGGATTCCTCCCAGTCATTTCTGTATTCTAGTTCCAGCTTGAGACTGTCTACTGTGGCCCTTTTTAGAGAGACCGCAGTGGGTGAGGGGATGGGGGTGCGGCTGCGGTGGGTGGAGGTGGGGGTGCACTCATTTCCACGGGTGCACACCCATCTCACCTACCTCCACCCACAGAGTATTGGGCATTGGAGCCCGTTGCTGCGTGGGTGGATGATGGGTGGGGCTGGATGTAGTGCAGGAGCATGCACACTCCTCCACCCATCTCACACAGCATTCACAGGGGTGCCTCCACCACGGCGTGGAGATGGGTGGGAGCGTCTCATGTGAAAAGGGTTTGTGTGGCAGGTTTCCTCCATATCCTTCAGTTTCCATTGTGCATTTTATATTTTCCTTAACATGCAAATTTCTCGCTGACATCCATTGGGATGGTGGGTACAAAAAGGAACCAGTGCTGGATGTACTCTAGGCAGAGGTGTAGCCAGAGGTCAACTGAAATGGGCCCCAGTACAGAACGTGGAATGGGGCTCCCTGCACCCAGCCCAAATGGAGAGGATGCAGCTGCACTAGGCAGCATAGGGTGCCCAGGTTTATGGACGTTGGTGCAGCTACACTGCTTGCCCCTAGGATAGCTATAGACTGAAGGGATCTAAATGGTGGATCAGAAAGACCCCATGCCAGTGTACATAGGTGGATTTACCCTCTATGTAGGGTGGCCATTGGTCTGTTTTACACAGGACTGCCCTATTTTTTTGAAGGGTTTGTCCATTGTCCTTTATGCATTTTTGTCCTGTATTTTCCCACACACTGCTACTTTCATGTTGCCACTTTCACTCCGCCCCCGCTCGCCCCCCCAAAGTAATGATCTCATGACTTCCGGGCAGGAACAGCGGCATCGGTAACATGGAGTTGGAGGTGAGCCATTGGTCCCAGCACTGGGGAGGAAGGGAAGTGCTAGGGTTACCAAAGCATCCGGATTTTCCAGGACATGACCATTTTTTTGATCTGCTCAACTCTATCCGGGTGGATTTTTAAAATATGCATCTATGTCTGGAATGTTGCCGTTACCATTGCATCCCCTTCCCCACCCCTCACCCAGTGCTTGTTGCTCAGCTCTAGCTGGGGGGGAAAGCCCTGAGCCAGCTGTGCTCTTCCTCCCCCCTCCCCATGTTCTGTATTCTGGGGATGTGTCAGTGGCCACCCTATCGCTGTGCTTCTCAGTTGAAGTATTTTAAAATGTCCTTCTGCTGGGTATTGATATTGCTGGTCCCACTTGAGTCATACTTTGACCTAGGTCAATCTCTGTTTTATTCAAAAATATGTAAAAATTAGGTGTATCCTTAGAGCCATTTTGGTAAGATTGCTTTTGGCTTGCCTGCCCTTCCACGAGGAGTGTGACTCTTGGAGTTTGTACTTAGTATGCCTTCCTTCATTGTTTGTTTTTAACATTATTCTCTCTTATGCCAAATGGAGCGAAGGGCAGCCAGTTGACATACAGCAGATGTCAACCTTGTATACATTGAGACAAAGTCATTGCATATTATGAGGCAAAGTTATTGGGCTCAGTTTTGAAACGGAGACAGAGATAATGTGACTGCTAATAAGGAAGCAACTAGTTTCCAGTCGTTGTATTTTGTTATAATTGTTAGGTACCGCAAGGAAAGCATTTAAAAATAAAAGGTTACTATTTCTAGTCTTTGAAGTATCGCTTCAAAACTGACTATTAATGTACTGGCATTCTTATAACTTTACTCATGACCTAGCATAAGAAAGTCCAAAGGGATAGTGGCGTAAGCTATTAAAGTGAATACTGAGGACTATATTGTTCTTGACTAGGGTGATGTGTATCATGAATATTTGTGTTATGACTGGTGTGGAATTAATGAGTCGTTCTTGATTAAATTACATTGCTCTCAAAATATTTCTGCCTAACCCCTCCCAGCATGGGACTTGCAGTACAAGTGGGGCACAGTTAGGAGAGAGGTGCCATATTCCCTACTAATCAACTGTCTGGCAGGAACAGCATACCATCCTCCCTGACTGCTTGCAATGCGGGGGTGGGTGGGTGGCTTATTCCTGTAAGATCAGTTGAGTGTAGGTGCTGGGGGGATGTGGTGGTTGGGCAGGCCAGGCTTAGCTTGGTTTTCTAGGGGCAGCACTAAGGGGTTTCTGAGACCTCTGAATCCCACCCTCAGAGCCACCAACAAAAGAAGGGGTCCATCTTGTCCAGTGGGTAGTTCAGCTTTGATTCTAACTTGCATTCTTCTGTCTATTGTGTCATGCACGCTTTGGCCGAGATCCATAAGCCATTTATTTCAGAGTAAGCCACAGGGTTTCAATGGGACTACTCCAGAGTAAGTGGTTTCTTACTTTTTTAGTATTTATTTTTGTATTATTATTTACTCATGGACTTTATATATATGCAAGGGAGAATGGTATCCCAGTGAAGAGATGAGTGGGATCAACCCTAAAAGGGCAAGAATGGTCCCTCATTTCCTTTCCTATAAACACGCCAATGAGAAGTTAAAGGTATTCCTGGCTGTATTTAATTTATAGATTTTAATTGTTTGTAAATGTTTTTATACTCTCCAAAAGTGTGCTTCTCCCTTAGGGCTCAATCTTGCAAATTTCCTGGCAGCCTGACTGATCCAGTGAAACACTACTCACATCTCACCGAAGTCCTATTCTCCCTTAGTAATGAAATTTCTATATATTTCTGACTGCTTAATGATTTAATGGAGACCTAATGCTTTCATGTGCAATTTAGGAAAGGATCATTCTTTAATTAGGTCTTCTTTTTTGTCTGAAAGGGGCCTAGGGAAATCACTTAGGATTTTCCTTTCTCCTTTTTTGTTTCCTTTGCCTTTTTCAGTCAGGAAAAGAAGCTATGGTTAGTGAGACTAGAATTCCTCCCTCCCCCACACATGGTTAGTATAAATTTATATACTTACATCTCAGCTTATTTTATTTTTATTGATCTTTCCTCAGCTTCTCTATGAATATCTATTAGACCCCATTTTGAGTCTTTGGCCTTTTTCACACGGATGCCCCCTGCTGGGTGTGCGGGCGGGTGTGCGGTGGGGTGTGTGTGTGTGTGTTTGTGCACATGCCGTGGCGGTGGGTGGGGGAATGGGTGTGCGCCCATGGAAACACCACGGGTGGTGGGTGGGGGTGCGTGCGTGCTCTTGGTGCACACCCACCTCCATCCATTACACACCCACAGAGCCATCCAACAAAATGGAGGAGGCTCCGTCAGTGGAGATGGGCGGAGGTGTGTGTGTGCCCGTGGGAAAGGCCGCACACCCACCTCCACCCACCGCCGGCGCGCATCCATCCCCCCATCCAGCAGCGCAATGTGAAAATAGCCTTAAATAGAATCTGTGACCCCCCAGACAACAAGAATGAAATACAAAATATTTGCAGACTGCACTTGTGAATCACTGTGTTAGAAGCAAAATGGTACAAAGAGTTTAAAGCCCTTTTTAAATATGGGGGGAGGGGCAGGTTGGGTCCATGGGCAGCGTGTGGGTGCGGGCGTATACGAATGCACACCCATCGCCATGCATCCCCACACATGGAGCAACCAGCGTTTTTGCCAATTGCTCCATGCATTGGTGTGTGTGTGTGTGAGTCACAGGAGCACGCACCCAAGCACCATCACTGTCACATGAGATGCTCCCCCGCTGGTTCTATGGGTGGACGTACATGGGAGCGTCTTATGTAAAAAGGGCCAATTTTACACAGTAAGATGTTCATTGCAGATATAGACTGGAAACCTGAAACCACTTACTCATGAGTAGTTCCGCTACTTGCTTAGTACAATAGACTCTGATCAGGGCTGGCCTTACCACAGAACGACCTTGAGTGACTGCTCTGGGCTTTAAGAGTCACTATTTTCTCTACTTCTGGGGTCCTGTTTGCACTAGGGCAGGGTGTGGGACCCCAAATACAACCCCTTCCCAGGGCCCCATGGAGGGTTCTGCTTAGGGGGTAGAGGTCCTGGGGTGTGGGTAGGACCATCAAGGGCCCTACATTTTGTTTTTGCCCTGGCCCCAACAAATTCTAAGACTAGCCTTGCGTGTCAGAATGGCCTCAGTTTAGACTTACCTGAACTTTTCTGACTTCTTGTTTGCCTAGGACCAGCCCTTGGTATTTATCAATGTAGGAACTTCTGGTCTGGCAGGCTCTGCTTCTTCCTTCCTTCCCAGCAGTCTCTTCTCAGGGTCTCCTGTTTTCCATATAGCCCTAAGCGGGCTTAATGGGACTTGTGCCTGCCTAAACACACCTGAGTGATAAGTGGTCAAAGTGCTGCTGAGACCTGGAGCTAATGCTGCTAGGATTTAATCATGCCCATCATCCTGTCACAGACTTCCATATAATAATAATAATATAATAAATTATATGGCGAATAGCCATTGCAAACAGATACCAATAGTTATATAGTAGAAACCAATGCAAACAAACAAATACTTATAAAAACATAAAAAAACAAAGATCACAGACCATTCCAATAAAAAAACAAAATAAGTTTATGAACCACCTAATAAAGAACATATCAGAAACACAAGCATAAACATATACCTTAAAGTAAATAGAGCTAATAGTGAATACTAGATTCCAACTTTAAAACAGATATCAAATTCGGACTAAATAACAACTGACTTATTCCTGACCTCAAAATATTAATTAGGAATTTTTAAAAAAATATTACAATATAGAGTAATCAGAAAAGAACAAATCCTTCCAGACTATGCCATTCAAAAGAAATAATCTGAAAAATTGAGGAGGAAACTAAAATACCTTTCGCGTCTTCCATATATTAGAATAGCAGTGGGAAATCTCAGGCTCATGGCTGTTTTTTATGTGGTCCCTTTCCAATTCCTGGATCTGGCCCATAGATCCATTCAGGACATGAAATTTCAGATTGAACTCCGGGAGCCAATTTCTTTTTCTTTTGCCAGACTTATCATGATATTAAACTATTCTTGCCCCACAACACCCTTGAACCAGTTGTCAGCCTCAGTTTTCTGGGTGCCAGTGGCTCCCAGGTGCCTGCAACTTTTGTGCCCTGGATCCACTCTTTATCCTCAAGCACTGAAAGAGTAAGCTGATGGGAAGGAAGCAGAGATGAGACCATGCACTCAAGGACTGAGAATGGATCAATGGCATAAATCCATGATCTGGACCATTTCACTGTTTCCCCCCCGTTCTGAGCACCCCCCTTACGCACCCCACCACCAACTCTGTCTCTAAACCGCAAAGCTTGTACTAAATTTTCAGAGTGGCTCATGGAAGGGAAGAAGTTCTCTGTTCTTGCATTTTAATTCAGAGAAAGAGATCATACATATGTTATGCTGAGAACAAACTTAGTGTAATGTGTCACCTTACCGTTTTTTTCCTTTGTACTTTGTTTTAGTTTAAACTGCTCTTAAATGTACCTTGTATTACTGGGAATATTATGCATCTTATGTCTAAGATGTACTGATATTCAAAATTCATGATGGACTGTTACTTACCTATAATACAAGGAACAATAATAAAAAATGTTATTAAAACCCTCTGCAACAACATTGTAATGTGCTTACTGTTCTTCAGAAGTGGAGGGAATTGTTTTGTGTAAATATCTGTTGAGATTTTCAAAGTCATCTAGGGGACTTGATGTAAAATTCGTATTAATATTGGCAGCTGTGTGCCTAAATCTCTGATAGTTTTTGAAAACCCAACCGTAATACTGTATTATATGTACCAGAAAGTCACTCAATATTTAATATTATTTTCATAATAAATCAGAATTCTCTTTTTCATATTATTGAGTACCATGCATTACCTGAGAGTGTGTAGAACTACCCTGTAGCCTTGTAAGGAAAAAGTAATTTTAAAAAGTGATTTATCCTTCAAAGCAGAGCTGTCCAAATTCTTGACCCTCCTCATCAAGTTTCTATGCTGGATCCAACCCATGGTCTTTCACATGAAAAGCCCCTGTCTAAAGATTCTGATTTTCAAAGCACAATGCCAGCTAAATCCCCCATTCAGAGCCCAAGTTGTCATAAAAATTATTTGTTATGGAAAGTTTCAGTACATCTTTAGTAAAAATCAAAATGAAAATATCTATGATTTTGAAGTGGCAAAAGAGAAAATGAGAGAGTAGTTTGTCAGACAGATGGAGTAGGGGAACAAATAACCTTCTAAACAGACTTGGTAGAAAACTCCCTGTCTGAAATGCTTTTGTAACAGAAAATGTTTTTTCAATGAGAGGGAAACTTTTCCTGTGAAAACCCTGAAATTTGCTATACAAACAGAAATTTTCTCATGCAGTTTCTCTTACTATGTCATGATGTCACGCTACTCCAAAGGGAGCGTGGCCACTTCAGAAAGAGGCAGGGAGTCCCTCTGCCTCTGCCCCCTTTCTGGCATGGTCATAGTGTGTCATGACATCACGGCACTCTGGCTGGGCAAGGGCTCAGCAGAGTCAGCACCATTCTGCGGCTATTTGGGAGGAGGCTCACAACCCATGGGACTCACAAATGAACATTCTTAAGTTAAGAAGGGACTCTCATCACCTTTTTGTTTAGTGCCTCAGCATTCCTGAAAATCCCAACTGCATGAGATTTTCTCAGGATTCGGCACTGTATCAACACCGATAGTTATATTTTCAAAAGTCCTCAGTATAGGTGTCTGTTTCTATTGTAGTGAGTCAAAACTCCAGCAGGCGTCAAGAAAATCAGACTTAGGCCAGTGCTCAGCATTCCTGAAAATCCCAACTGCATGAGATTTTCTCTCTCTCTATTAAAATGGTTCAATATAATCTAGTGGGTTAAAGTTTTTATTTTTCTGTCAGAGCCTGGCCCTGAACCTTTGGCCGTGGTTCTCTTTCCCCTGCACCACCACCTGGCTTGTTTGTTTGGGATTTTCCCTTGTGTTCTCTGTCCGTCCCGCCCCCCTTCTCTCTTGCCCTGTGTGTACCCACACCCGCCAGCTCCCTGATTGGCCCCAGCCTGCTTATAAAGAGGGCTGCCACAGGAAACTGGTGGAGTATCTGTTGCTGGCTCTCTTGGATTCACTGCTCTTCCCAGCACCTGGTTGTAGCTTTCCTGTATTGTTGTTAGGGCCGGCCCCAGGGTTTGTGAGGCCATGTGCAAAGTCTTGGTGTGGAGCCTAATTTGCATAATTAGGCCCCACCTAATTATGTAAATGTATATATTTACATAAAACATACTCCCTCTGGACAGGAAGGATTCCCATTCACCACTACTCCGAGCAACCATGGAGAAGCATGACCTCCCAATCCTTCCCCCTCCTCCCCAGACGAGCGTCTACCACCACTCCTCAGGAGTGGTTCCACTGCAGGGGCAGGCAAGCGGGCAGTGAGGCAGGCACAGAGAGGCTGACTGCGGCCTCTGCCTTACTGGAGGAGAGAGTGAGCTTAGCCAGTCTGGCCTCCAGGGCCTGTTGCTTCCTGCTGTCGGTGCCGCCTGTGCCTTGTGCACGCATGTGGTGTGACCAGTCCAGAGGTGCTGCTATCAAACACACCAGACACCCAAAATGCAGCTAGCTTATTAAGCACATTATGCCATGAAAAGAGACATATAACCAGTTCAGTTGTGCCCCCATGATCAGTTCCTGCTGCCCCCACCCCATAACCAGTTAATTTGCGCCCCCACCCCCATATAATCAATTCATGCTGCCCCCACCTATAACCATTTAATTTACACCCCCGGGGCAGCGTGAATTGATTATATGGGGAGCGCAAATGAACTGGTTATGGGGTGCGGGTTTAAAGACAGTATTCCTGTTAGCAATAACTTCATTAAGAAGAGTTAGTGAAATAGCAGCCATAATAATCTCAGAATCATATTTGCAGATTTATTTTCCAAGACAGAATAGATATTGCTTTACATCCTAAATTCCTACCTAAGATAGTATAAGTAAGACAGTTGTGAGAATGTGGCCCTTTTTACACGGGTCTCTCCTCCCAGCCATAAACACGCAGATTTCTGTGTGTTCATGGGTGGGGGAACCCCATGTGAATGACGTGGTGCACGCGCCCATGGTGAGTGGGGGTGCGTGCGCGCTCGCCTAACACGCATCCCCACTCACCCCCCCACTCATCCCCACGCACGGAGCAACCGGGGGAAATGGTGGTTACTATGTGGGTGTGGATGAGTGGTGGGTGAGTGGGGATGTGTGTGCAGCTGTGTGCATGCCCCATCCATGCACTGGCGCGCCCACGGACTCCCCACCCGGCGGAGCCATGTAAAAATATCATGTGAGGAGCCACTCGAAGAACAGAAGGTTGCTGCCTTGTAAACAAGGTTCTTTGAGATGACTCCGAACATTCTCACAACACCCACCCTTCCAGCCCCGCATGGAATTCTTTTCTTATATTTCTAGAAAGGGTTGGAAGGAACTGTCATTCTGAGGGGGAGAGTGCTTTTTATACTAGAGGAGCTCAAGACCATCATGTGGTCTATTATTTGAATAGGGTGAGCGTCCACAACCCAGTTGTGAGAATGTTAGGAGCCATCTTGAAGAACCTTCTTTACAAGGCTACAACCTTCTGATCAGCATGGGGTCTGGAGCCAGGGAGGAGAGGAAGAATAACTTATTGTAGTCGAAGCTGGCTGCAGCCTGCTGCCCAGCCAGGCAAGTGCGGGGCCCCAGCTGGTTGCGAGGCCATGTGCAGCTGCACATGTGGCACATGCCTGGGGCCGGCTCTGATTGTTGTAGCAGCTGTATTGTTACTTGAGTCTTTTGTCCTGGCTCTCCCCCCCCTGTGTTGTTTGTTCTCTAACTCATTGTTCCAGCCTTTCCCTATGTGTATGGTTTCCCATGTTCCCCCTCTCCCAGTGTCTTGTGTAGCCGTGGTCTCCCTTATTGCACTGTTGTTTGGTTTGTTGCCTCCCTGTTAGTGCCTCTGTTTCCCTATTGCCTGATCCCTCTGGGAACTACCCCTTGCTAAGTCCCTTTATAAAAACTTTTCTCTCTCAGATCTCTCCTTTGATGTCCTTCCTGTCTCTGACCGACCCCTTACTTCATTCTGTCTCTCCCATTTTCCCTTTCCTACGTCCCCAACCTCTTGCTCTTTCTGTGACTGTCACTACATCGACCCTCTGGACTTTGCTTCCTCCCTTTCCCCCCTTCTCTCATGTCTCCCTCTTGCCCAGACTCTGCTGCCTCTGCCTTCAACTTATCCTTTTCCTCCACCCTTGACTCCATTGCTCCCCTCCTGTGCTGTCCTATCCATCTCATAAACCCCCTGTCCTTGGCTAACCGCTACCATCTGCCGCCTCTGAACCTGCTGTTGAGCGCCTCTGGTGGAAGTGTCATGAGTTTGCTGACTTCCTCCACTTTGTTTGCTCTTTCTGCATTTATTGGTGCCCTTTACATCCATTTAGTGATGCCAAAGACCACTATTACACCACATTAACCAAATCTCACTCCCATAACCCCTGCGGTATCTTTTCAACATTTGGTTCCTTTCTGAAGCTTTCCTGTCCTCCCCCCTTCTTCTCTCTCTGCACAGGATCTTCTCTCCTTTTTCAACAATAAGATTGCTAAACTCTTCATTGCTATTGCTTCTTAACCCTCTCCCTCTGCTATTTCCTTCTCTTCTCCTAGCTTTCCTTTATGAGGTTACATCCCTCCTTTCTTCATCCAACCCCTTACCTGCCCCTTAATCCCATCCCCTCTTGCCTCCTAACAGCGATTGCTCCCACAGCTGTGCTTTCTCTGCTGCACATCATCCGTCTTTCCCTCCCTACTGGGTCATTTTCTATTGACTTTCAAACATGCAACTGTCTCCCCTATCTTGACCCCTCTGACCCTCCCAACTATTGCCCCATTTTGCTCTTACTCTTTGGTTCCAAGCTCCTGGAGTGGGCTATACACGTGCTGTCTCGATTTCCTCTCTTCTAATTCCTTTCCCTCAGGCGCATAGCCTGGGATTAATCTTTGACTCCTCCCTTTCCTTTAAGCTTCAGATGCAGGCGGTTGCTTTCCTCTGAATAATATTGCTAAAATTCCGTTGGCCCCAGATCTCCCTTCCTTCCGCTGTATGTGTAAGACCTGGCTGTTCCTCCTGGCTTTTGGCAAGGAAGATGGGGTGTAGGGTGGGGGTGCGTGGGTTAGGGTTGGGGGTGGGGTTTGGTTAGGTTTTCCTTCTCTTTTATTGTGTTATGGATTTTTATTTAATAATATTTATTTATTTATTTATTTATTTAATAAATTTGTATCCCGCCCCTCCTGCAATGCAGCCCGGGGCGGCTCACAACAATAAAATACAATAAAAACAATTTAAAACACTCAATACAATATTAAAACAGGGCTAGCTACATTAACTCTTATAAATAATAAGTAAGATGGGGGAGATAAAACCCCATACCCTACCCTCCCACCGTCCCCAAAGGCCTGGGCAAACAGTCAGGTTTTGCAATTTCGCCGGAATGTCAACAGGCTAGGGGCCAGGCGAGCTTCCTCCGGAAGGGAGTTCCAAAGGCGCGGCC
>QEPC01012655.1:3073205-3122065 GCA_003113815.1 Sphenodon punctatus | reverse complement strand
CCGGTCCTGCAATTTACTCACCGCCAGCGGCTTGGCTTCTCAGGCACCGTGCCATCCTCTAGTCTGTAGGAATGGGCGAACAGAACGGAGTTCGGAAATTCGGTTCAGTTTGGTTCAGTTTGAAATTCGAGTTTGGAAATTTGGTTCAGTTCAGTTTGGTTTGAAATTCAAGTTCGGTTCGGAAGTTAAGTTCGGTCGACCGAACAGACTGAGTTCGGTCGAATTGCGAACTTCTGAACCAAGTTCGGCCATTCAAAACCAAGTTTTTTGGTGTGTGTTGCCACTAGGGATGGGCGAACAGAACGGAGTTCGGAAATTCAGTTCAGTTCGGTTTGAAATTCGAGTTCGGTTCGGAAGTTCAGTTCGGTCAATCGAACAGACCGAACTCTGAACTTCCAAACTGCGTTCGCCCATCCCTGGTAGTCTGTCCTGCTGCTCCTGATGGCTGCGTAGGAGCTCCCAGGCCCGAGCTGTTCAGTCGAGCCTGGGAACTGCTGCGCAGCCGGGCTTCCCCAAGTTCCCCTCCTCCCTCCCAGAGTCGAGTCAGTTTGATTCAACAGGGAGGGAGGCAGGGACTCGGGAAGGGGGGGGGAGGGGCTGTGAGCTTCACGCAGGGCAGGAGCTCCCAGCCCCCCCCTGCATAGGCGGGACACTGCCGTTCATACCAGGGCGCCTGTATGCAGCACCCTGGTATGGACTTTCCCCCTGCCCGGCCCCTGCAATGGAATAGTGCCCCCTGCAGCACCATTCCATTGCAGGGTCCCTTTATGCGGAATGGACGGCGCTTCTAGCCGCCCATTCTGCATAAAGGGAGAAAACGCCTCCCTTTTGTCCCTGAAAGGCTTCCTTAGGAAGCCATTCCGGGGTGTGTGTGAGTCACTGGTTGTGTGCGCACGTGCACACACAACAGGTGAGAATTTTCGGAGCCACCTCGAAGAACCTGGTTTAGAGCAGCAACCATCTGAAGGTTGCTTCTCTAAACCAGGTTCTTCGAGGTGGCTCCGAACATTCACCGCGGGGTGCACGGCCGCTTTTTTTTCCCCTCTCTGGGGCCGGCCGGGGGAGGCTTGGGGCCAGGAGGGGCATTGCCCCTCTCACCCTAGGCGGCCCACTGCCACTGGTGCTCACAACTCCCTTTGCACCTCTAAATAGCGTTTGCATATTTCTCTTGCTGCCCGCCCTGGAACTCCCTCCCTGGATATATTTGCTCTGCTCCCAACTTCCAAATTCCTCCTGAAAAACCTACCTCTTCAGTCAGGCTTTACCTAGCTCATCATGAGTGAAATTACATCTTCTTCCCCCTGCCCCTCACTCAGAATCTCTTCCTGTAACTAAGAGTTAAGCATGTGCACCTGCAATTTGCGAACCTCATGAATGTATCCTTGTGTCTCCTGATGTTCCCCTCTCCCTTGTCTCTCTCCGATTGTAAGCAGCCCCCTGGGATAGGGACCTGCCCGTAACTATTAATTGTATAGTGCCAGGTACACTGCTGGCAGTATATAAATAATAATAATAATAATAATGATAATATTGTTTTTTTCCATAACCTCTCTAACCATAGCTCTTTTCCTGTCTTGCTATATGTTTGGTTTCCCTCAATGCCTTGCTTGCCATAGCCTGTTTAGTTTTTGTTCCCTCCTTGTCCCCTTAGCTATAGTGCTGTTTCTGTCTTGTGTCTGGTTTTCCTCATTGCTTTGTTAAGGCATAGGGTGTTTTTACACACATATTTCTCCTGTATGTTTGCTGTTGCATCCTGAACTTCTGTATCTAAATCACTCACCTAGATCTTAAACATCTGGCTCTTTGAACTTCTGCATAGAACATCTCCCAGAACTGTTGTCTGTAAAAGGTTCTCCTGGTAAACTGCTTTGCTCCAGGCAGCTGTGGTCACTTGGTTTCCATGGCAGCCTGTCACATCTACAGCTGGGCTACTTTAGGCTGCCTCAGGGCAGCGTTTGTGTGAAGAATGCATCCAGGAGCTGCCTCAGGGCAGTGTGAGTAAAATGCATCTGTAATTTACTTGTGGCCTTGTAAACCCAGAAGATTTAAAAATCTGGAATGTTAAGGTGTGTGTAAAAATGCCCATTGTCTGTTGTTTGTTCCCTTTCTTGCATTTCTTGGTTCTCCTTCCTTGTTTTATGCTTGGCTCCTTAGGTTCCTGCAGTCTCTTATCTCCCTCCTTGCTCTTCCCCTGTTTTGTCTTGCCTAATCTCTCTTGGCTGTGCTCCTGAATCTGGTTCCTGTGGCCTCATTCCTGCCTTCTCTCTTGATCTCTAGACTTGGAGGTTCCGAATGATTATCTCAGAGCTCAGCCATCGCTAGATCCCGAGGGAATGTTAATTCTGTAGGCAGCCCCTAGCTTCCTTAGTCTGTGTCTACTGTGTAGTCTGCTGTGTCTCTGTCCATTCTCTCTCTCAGCTATGTCTTCCCAGTTTGGGGTCCCTAATACCTCCCTGATAGTGCTCCTAGGGGCCCTGATCCTGACTCCACTTATGGTTCCTGGCTGTGTTTCTGATACTTGCATTGAAAGCTAATATTATTGTGATAGTATAACTTTTTTTGTTCTTCAGTGAGAATAAAAATGTGAAGAAATAAAATAGGAATGGACTGTCTGAGAAGAGATCTTAACAATCATTTATATGCTACTCTGCATGAAGATGGTATTTGATTATTTGTACAGTTTTTCCTTGCCAGTACAGGTTACAGCTTTAATTTCTGGAACACTAACACAAGCAGCTATTCTCCAAAGTCCGAGTTGTGTTTATGTTTAAAAGTGTATGAGTTGAAGCTGTGAATGTGTTTTAGAGGCACTTTGAGGAAAACCATCTCTTTCAAATATTAGATAAGATAAGATAATTTATTAGCGTGACCATGAGCCATTGCTTTAACATACATGAATAAACACACAAACATAAACACATACAACCACTAAAGGGAAACAACAAAATACATCAAAAAACCATGGTCATAGGTAAGTACCAGTTAACCCAAGAACCCAGCTTCTTATTAAAAAAACAATAACAATCATTTAACTAAAACTAAAAAAAGTTGCCTAGTCTCTTACTCTAGCTTGCTGCTCAAAACCCACAGGGGCAAAAAAACCGGCACCCACTATCAGCCCTTGTAGCCCAGGACAGTGGTTCTGCATATGGCATCTGCAGCCATAATTTCAGCAAAGATCGAGGCCCCTCTAGGAGGAAATCCCCCTTCGTCTACAGAAACCTGTTTAAACAAACGAGGAATTAGGACAATGGGGCTGGGACACAGGCAGAGGCCCACAGATGGGCATTTGACCTACTGTCACCGAATCCTGGGCTAGTCCAGGGGATTGTAACTCCCTAGGAACCTGTGAAGCTATCTCCACAGGAAGAGGCAACCCTGGAGTCAGCCATGGAGAGAATGGCAACCCTGGAGTCACCTCCGGCATTGGCGCCTGTTGCTCCGTGTGGGCGATGGGTGGTGATGGGTGTTACGCGGGAGCGCGCACGTACCCCCACCCACCAGCCGTGGTGTTCCCATGGACGTCCACCCATCCCCCCTGCACCTGCTGCAGCGTTCAAATGGACGCGCCCCCCCCCCATCTGCACATGTGGGGGTTGGGGGGGCATCCGTTTGAAAAGGGCCTTAGTTGTTCTTTACCATTTATACTGTATTTAGAGCCAAAACTTAAAAAAATCATTATTATTTTTATGGCACCAGTAACGTGCCTGGTGCTGTACAGTTGTTGTGTTGGACTGCCCCATGGGGCTTACAACCTAGGGAAAATTATGATCTAGTGGGAGAATTGGGAGAGACATAGATACATATAGGGTGATCATTTATTCATTTGACCATTTTGTATCTATCCCTATTTGTAACGGTCATGAATAAATGATCACCCGGTACATTCACATGTCTCCGATGGCAAAACTGAGGCTGAGACCGCTTTTAAACGGGCACAGCTGGTGTGTGTGTGTGTGGTGTCGTTGGGATGGCTGAAGACCACCCACGCATGTCAGGTGAGTGGGAGGGATTTGAATGGGCCAGGGATGGGTGTGCGCCCCTATCCATGCACATTTCAGCCTGTCCCTGCACTGAGCATCCCGGATTTTTCCCAATGCTGCATGAGTGGCGGTGCGTGAGTCACTGGTGCGTGCCCCCCCATTGCATTCAGACGGGCATGGGGATGTGTGAACCTGCAGGGGTTTGTCGCCTCTAAAATTGGCCTTACAGTGACTTGCCCACGGCTACGCAGTGAGTTTATAGGCTAACATATTTACAGTGTAGCAAGCGATGAAACTTGGGCAAATACAATATAAATAATAAGCAGACCTTAATTTGTGCCAGGACCAGCCCTGACATCTCTTCCAGACCATGCCACTGATACTACTCTGCAAGCCCCGACTCCATGACTGGGTGCAAAGTCACCAGCCTCCACCCCAGTGTCTCCTTCCCTGAGAGCATTGGGGCTAATTGATTGGTGGCCCCAAACAGCTGATTGCTGGCAGTCGCACCAGTCCCCAGACTTGGGAGCATCAAACTTAATCCAACGCTGAGTAAGGGTTGGCAGGACCAGGCGAAGGTGGAGTTAAGGCAGGACCATTCCATTGGCCCCTCTGGCATCTGAGGTCATGAGGTAGCACTTTGGGGGCAGACTTGAGCCCAAGATTTTATTTTACTTGATTTACAAATTTAGTACTGGTAAAAGTCAAACTGTAAACCAACAGATCAATTCTAATTGTGTAAATTAGTGCTTTATATAAAACATTTCTAAACCAGTGGTTCCCCAAATTTTCATCAGTCTTGGTTATGACCCCAGGGATCTCAGTTGGGATCCAGTTATGAACCCACTAGCAGATAGTGCAATTCCATTTGGGATCCTGGCCTCCAGTCTGGGAATTTCTGCCCTAAACAGTAGTTGCTTTTAAATGAGAACCACTGTTCTTGGGGTTTTTATGTTGTTCTGAAGATGATTATCTAGATAGTTGGACTGTTAAAATTGTGATGCTTCTGGCTTGCTTCCGAGTTTTAGAACGTTTTTGAAAAGCACCTTTTTTTCCAAGGTCTTTTTGGAACATTCTAAATAAAGAAGGTTTTACAACAGTCATTTTGTACCCATCTGCTTGGGTAGACCGTTCTAATCATTTAGACATCTGGGAACTAATGTTCTAATAGAATGTCATGGCAGTGGTAGTTTAGCCACAGAAACTGGATTGATTACAATGATGATGCCATTCTGACAAGCCAGGTAAGAACAAATTCGGAACAGTATAGTATGGTGGCTTAAAAACAACCAGTGAGCTTTCCGCTGAGCATTTCACAAGCTTTCCGCCAAGCATTTAAAAGGGTAGCTTGTTCTGAGCATGCTCAGAATGGGCTGCCTTTTTCAAAAAAGGTGCCTGCAACACGCTGATGCTGCTGGCACCGTCTCTGAAAAGGACTGAGCATGCTCAGGTTTTGTGTTAGGTTCACAATCCAACGCAACACAGTATAAAGAAGCAATGTATAGCAAAACAGTAAACAAAAGAATTGCTTCTATTTAAACAACAAATGTTCAAAATAATAATAATAAAGTTTAATGAACAACAGCAAATAATGAAATGCAGGTCTATCAAAACAGATGATTCAGTACAAGTCTACCGAATAAGTCAATGAATCGGCAAGTGATATAATACAGTCCAAACTGATTAGCCAAAAACAAGCAGACAACCAAAGAAATACTTTCAGTAAGATTAACCAAACAGAAGAAGCAGCAGCAGATGAATCCAAAGTTGGAAAAGTTCTATGCCCAACGTTTCGCTAAAGAATAGCTTCCTCAAGGTTCTTTTCACCTCCAACTTCTTTTTGTTATAGGACAACTGCTTTACATCCAAAATTAGTTCTTTTGTCCTTTCATTTTGTACTTCTTGTTTGGGTAAGTATTTTTTCCTCCCCTCAAGGTTTATTTCTCAGCTGAGCTCTCTGTTTTATAGTCCCTCTAAACCCTGTGGGATCCGTCTGAACACTTCTGCTGAAGCCTTTTCTTTCTGCTAATAGACGGACTGAAGCTACAAACTGCCAATTATTATTATTATTATTTTGAACATTTGTTGTTTAAATAGAAGCAATTCTTTTGTTTACTGTTTTGTGTTAGGTTCAGTCAGGCTCTTCTGAGCATGCTCAGGTTTTTGTTTTTAAACCCTACAACCCTAGGAAGAGGCCATGTGTCACAGGACCCTCTCCAGAGGGTAAGTACCCTACCCTGACCCTGCCGTGCCCAGCTCAGCCTTTTCCTTCCCCTGCCCTCAGTGAGATTCTCGAGGAAGGGGGTAAGATTGTGCGACGTTGTGCCTCCCCGTTCTCAAAACTGGCGAGGTTTTCATCGAGGGGGGATCCTGGGCTCGTTTAAGCCCTACCTAATACTCTGACGCTTTGAGTAAAAGTACATACCTGTGGTTTTTCTACTAAATATTTTCTTTTAAAAAAATTACCTCCAACATTTTTAAAGGTTTCCTTTGAAATCTCTGAATGGAGTTGCAAACCATTTGCACTGGAGTAGTCCATTTATTCCTGCATAAGTAGTTTGTGGATTGCAGCCTTGGAGTATAAAATTCCTACTGTACTTCTGCAATTTGATTAGCATACTTAAACAAACTAGGCTGGGATGTTTTTCATGAGGTCTCTAAATAAACTGTATTTGAATTAACATAACCTACTAAATGCTAACTGTGTCCGCTAAGTATACAAATACAGTGGCTAGAGCACTTTTTGCTTTATTGTCTGTGGGTAATATGACTGTGAAAGCTGATGGGAATTTGGCACATTTTATAAAGCACAGGAAGTTTTGTGTAAATGGTGGTAAAAGATTAAGGGCCTAATCCAATACCTATTGATGATAGGAAGCCTATTGACTTCACTGGGAATTGGATCAGGCCCCAACTTCTCCCACATAATCTTTTGGTCACCTGTTGTGGAATCGTTATGCAAGTGAGATCAAAGAACCACCTGTCACAGCACATTCAGAAGCACAGCAGGTATGTGTTTCCTGGACGGGGATAAAATATTTGGCTACAGTGTTTGAGATTCAATGCAGAACAAAATACATCTGGTTTCCACATTGTCAAAGGCTGTAAATGTCCATGTTTCAGTGGCTTCTTGGATGGATTGGTCGGGTAAGATGCGTTGTTTGATAAACTGCATCTTCATGTAGCTCTGAAGTGATACGTTTTTTTCTTTTATGGCCCTGTTTTCTCTCACTACTTCAGGTATGAAAATTCACTTTACTAAATGCTCAAGGCTGCTCTAAGGCCTGCTAAGAGCCAGAATAGTTCCCCTCTGACACCAGAATTTAATGTGTAATCGCAAAGGTAGCAAAGGCAAAATATTTTGCCTCCCAAATAAGCCATTTGGTTTTCAGATATGCTGGACACTTACCAGCTTCTGTTGACTATGATATAGTTTTAGTTCGCAATGGAAATAGGTTGGGCAATTTATGTAAACCTAGTAAAGGTGCTTACATAGGGCCTGCTCCTGGGAGGTGTTGAGTACCTCTCATTTCAATGAGAGTTGAAGGCACTTGGCAAAAGAGGCAGCGCTTTGTAAGATTGGGCTCCTAATTAGCAGAAGTAAAAAAACTGGAAATCCCTTTCATGCCGCTGGAGAGAATGCTGGAACATTTCGCATAATGCTGAACTCTATTAATTAATGCACTGTAGGCAACCCTTAGTATAGTCAAGCCAGAAACTTGCTGGTATGTGCCAAGTAACCTGCTATACCGGCACATTCTCAGGGCTCTGTCCTCTGGCTAACGGGAAATGACTTGAGTCAAACTTCTCTGTATTTAAACTGCCTTTGTTATTAGGATGGTGCAAATGATTATGAACGTTAGCAATGCAGGTATTTCACAATGGACACTGGCTTTGTGGCCTATTGGATATTTAGGTATCTGTTCTCCCTTAGCTGCACATGTAAAACTAATTTGCTTAAATGTTCAGAGGTGCAGAGTACCCATAAGTACAACTGACTTGAACTGGAGGTGACGGTACTTAACACCTCAGAAAATTGGTTCCTTTGTATATCCTTCAGTGCTCTTGAATATTTGGGCCATATTCCTGAGGTTGGAATAAACCCATGACAGTTTTTTTTTTTTCATGGTATACTATTCCCCCTCCCCCCTTGAAGTGAAAGCTCCTGAGGAGCTTTTCTTTTGAACTGATGGACACCAATAGAAGGACAGAGGAGAATATATCAATGGAAACTTTCATTTATAATGAATATCCCAGGCAAAGCAGTGAGGGCTTCCTGCCTCTTTGGGATTGTCTACATAAGGAAAAATGGTGTGTGTTCTAAACAGATAGCCAGCTTGAGTTAGCTTTCCTGATAGTGTCGACGGTTCAACCTGACTGTAACCGTAATCCTTTCTGTCTTCATGTAGGCTCTTTTGAGCAGTTTGCTACTTTCCTCCCTTTTTTTCATTGGCACATTATAACAATTTAATGAAAAAACATAACTGAAGTGAAAAGAGCCATACAAACATCATAATCAACATTATGTACCTCATTAAAACAGTGGTCAGCTAATTTGGACATGTAAAACCTGTTTCAATGTTTGCGGTCTCTTGTCTACTGGAACCAGTGTTCTCTTGTAGCTTTTTTGCTGCAGATGATCATGCATCAGAAGAGAATTATCCTGAAAGTGCAGTTACGGAACAGTTTAATTTTTTTGCACATTTTATTATCTCCAGTTGCTTAGGTTACCACTAATTTGGACAGTTTTTACCGGTATTATATTATCATGTATTGTTGATGTGGGACAAATTTACAAAAACCCATTTCCTTAATACAGTGAATAGAGTAGGAAGAATTTACGTTTACATAATACTTTTTAGTTGATGATCTCAACTCTATAAAGGGATATATAATTCCACTGTATTTTACTAACGGGGGAGGGAATGGTCCTGATCGTGGCTTACTGAAGCCAGGAAAACTGCCTTCAAACAGAGGTTCCTTTTCTCCATGGGGTGAGGGACACTGCTACAGAGGCGGAGCGGACCTTGTTCCCATCTTGAAGGGAAGGTGATGGAAGAACTAGTCATAAGCAGGTCTAGGGAAGAAGGAGAGACAGGAACTCCCAAGATCCTTAATAAAATAGTTAGGAAAATTAAGGTTTATAATTATTGCTGCCCTTCACAAAGTCAAAAATTGGCTGCTTTCATTCTGACTGAGTATACACCATGATAACCACTCTGAGAAAGTCTTTTTCTCATTTAAGAAATATGCATTTAACCCTCCAAAGCTCTAAATGCTCTTCCCTCCTCTCTCCCAATTCCTCCTTGTTTTCACGCTCTTCCTTGAATGTTTACGGAGATATACTGTCTCTTGTTCCTCCCCAGCTCTTAAAGAAATAAATCCAGCTTTTGTTCTGCCAGATTCTTTCAGTTTGGCACTGACAACACCAGTGGCTGCTCTGGCTAAATCTAGTCCACTGCCATGCAACATGACAAATGCTTTTGGTTTAACTGGAATGGTGAAGTTTTTGCAAATAGGAAAAACAATTATGAGCTGTCACTGTTGTGGCTCCAACAATTGGGGAAACAAGGCTTTGGCATGTAGAACAGGGAGCTAACTTTGATTACATCCAGATTCATTGAGACTTTAGTGGGTTTTCATGAAGACTTGTTTAACAACCAGTGGCAACAAAAGAAAGGGGAAGAACATCTGTCTTGCATTCATAATGGAGAAAATACCATTTGTTCTATATTGATGCTCATTAGCTGCAAAACTGTCCTGACAATATATAATTTTATTGGTCTCACCAGACCGATACAATTTTTCATACCTCAATATTGAGCTTCTGCTGTGTTGATAGGGATAGTACACTTACAATATGTAAAAGGATGTTTTAGGCCAAATGGAATCCAACTGTTAGTGGCTTTGCCGACGCACCGAAAGGAGACAGGACACCAAGTGCTGGGTTTAAACGGCTGCACTCTTTATTAAAACCAGATTATCGAAATTGGAATTAGGTGGGGGAAATCGCCTAGAGCGATATGGGTCCAGTACTTGAGCACTATTCTAACATCAACAAAGAACAGGGGGTGGTTTCGATACCCCATCAATTACCACCCCTCAAACCAAACAACTTCTCCCCCTCGTTGTGGCACTTGCCATGTGTGAGGAGGATCAAGCTCCTTCTGGAGTTGAGTAAGGAGGAGTGGGCCTGCAGGCGGGGGACCATGTCTCCCTATCGCCCTCTTTGACCCCCTCTTCCAGGGATTCCACCCCACCGGTTGCCATACCCCTGCTTTTCTCGTGGGTGTGACCTCCTCATCTCTTAAGGAGATGACTCGTGCTTATCAACTTCTAACCTATGCTTTAACCCTCAGTACTGGACTCCTGCCACTAAGGGCTCGCCGGGTTTACCTGGACGAGCCTGACCCCCACCATCCTACCTACTTCCACAATTCACTCTATCATTTCTCTAAAACCGGCTCAACTTTTCCTTCAAGGCCTTCAGGTAGCGCTCATTTCCCTCGGGTGACAAATGCACCCCATCCCGGTGGAACAGCTCCAGCCATTTATGTGACAGGGCGTAGCTGAAGATCCAGTCACTGCCCAAATTTACTAACCACCTCCCCATGTCCTTGTTGATGTTCTTCCGGGCCTTATCTATCTTCCTAGGGTGAATCCCCTTTCCCCATGAGATCTGCTCTACTAGGTCTGTTCATATAATAAGAGCGGATCAGGGTATTAAAATTGTAATGGCCTTAGGGTTGCACAATAAACACTTTAATTCAATAAGAGCGGATGGGAAGAGCCGCTTCACTTCCTGTACGTCCCTTTTGATATTTTTAATAAGGTGTACGCATTAACTTGGGGTAAGTCGTTCTTGCCCAAGTGCAGAGCAATAACATCGGGAGGGTGTCCCCTATAAGACCTACTGAGTGTTGGGAGAAGGTGGTGCCATCTCATGCCACGCCGTCCCATCCAGCGGATTTCTGCACCTGCCGACAGGCCCAGCTGCGTTCCCCATCTGGTCTGGTTGGCCTTCTTGGCAGCCCAGAACACCAGATCTGCTTCCTATGCTGAGGAGGTTCACCTGAGAAGAAGAAAGTTCAGGGTTGGCTGTGGTGCGGGGCCCAGCGGATGTACGACTGGAAAGCTCCGGACCTCCATTGACCTACTGCTCTTATCTTGTAGTCTGACAACCCAGGCACTGCCGCAAAGCTGTCTGCCCCTATCTGGAAGGAACGGGTTCCATATTGCTCGACGGGCAAGCCCAGTCGTGCCACAGCAGTCCGCATGACCGATGCAAACTGGTACCTAGTCAGTAGCTGCCCACTCGCATGACAAAAAAGGGAGCCGGGGACCCGTGGGCGTACGGCAAGGTATTCCTCGACTTCCTGTACTGGGCAAAGGTCAGTTCTCTCGGACCGGGCAAGTCTAACAACTTGCCCCCTAGCCCTCTGATCAGTTTTTGAGCAGCAGATCAGTAATGACATGTGCGCTGACTCGATGTCCACATCATTTATATTAAGCGCCCTCCTGCATTGTCCCTGGCTGACTCAGACACGAGTTCACACACCCAGAAGGCCCCGAAGAACGCTAATTTAAATGCTGTACTAAACAGAGAAACTTCATCATTATCGTAACAAATATGAGGGAGGACGCCGCAGAGGTCCAACAGCACAGTGGGGCTGACGGGTGCCCTATGATCGGGGGTGTGGCCCTGCTCCCTGACCCAGCTCTCCAAGAGGCGCCTGGCAAAGAAGCCCCTATCGGCAGGTCGGTGCTCGGCCAGGCTACTTAACCCAACGCCGACAATTTCCCAGCTATGGTGCCTGGTGCCGCCCCACTCTGCCTGAGCTGGAGGGTGAATTGTAGCATTTGTGACTCAGGGATCGGGAAACCTAAATCCCAGCCTTGCACCTGCTGAAATCCTTGAAATTGGTGGAAAGCCTGATCGTAAGCCGCCCTTGTTTGAGGGGTGAGTGATCCTTGTACGGCAGAGTAGAGCTCTAGAACCCAAGTCTCCACACCAATGGCGGTAACGGCTCCTGATTCACCCGGGCTTGGGGGGCCAGAAAACTGAAACGCTCCATCTGGAAGCGAGAGAGGGCGTCGGCAACACCATTGTCAATGCTGGGCACGTGCCTGGCCCGGAACAGGATATTATACTTGAGACAGGTGAGCACAAACACCCTCACTAGCTTCATTGCCCTTGGGAGCGAGAGGACAAGTTGTTTATGATGTGCACAACAGCTAAGTTGTCACACCAGAAAAGCACCGTGTGGTTTGCTAACTCTTGTGGCCACAGGTGCACTACGAGTACAATGGGAAAAAGCTCGAGGAATGTAAGGTCCTTGGTGACTCCTGATTCCCTCCATTCGGCCAGCCAGTGCCCACCTATCTCTGAAAAACACCCCAAACCACCAGCCGTATCTGAGTACAACTGCAACTCTGCCTCCAGCAGCAGTTGTTCCCGCCAGAAGCTGACACCATTGAAATTTGCCAAGAATGATGCCAAAATCCTCCTTCATTTCCTTAATGAGCCTAATGTGGTAGTGGGGGGGTGGGTTGCCCCCCAACTTGGCATAAAGGCGGGACAAAAAGGCACGTCCTGTGCCACCACCCTGCAGGCAAAATTAAGGCTCCCAAGTAATGATTGAAGGGTACGAGCCATCACCTTGGTTGCCCGGCAGCACTCCTCCACCTTCTCCTGGAGGAATCTCAGCTTGTCCTGGGGTAGGCGAGACATGGATCCAACCTTGTCTAGCTCTATCCCGAGGTAGGACAACCTTGTAGCTGGCCCTTCGGTCTTCTCCAGGGCCAAGGGGATTCCCAGTTCGTCCACCGTCCTCTGGAATATTCCGATTAGCTCTCCACATTTGTTCGTTCTAGCCCAGACGATGAAGAGAAAGTCATCCAGATATTTTGTGACTTCTCCCGCAGCGGCCCGCTGCTACACGATCCACTCGATAAGGGTGCTGAACCTCTTGAATGCTGAGCAAAGCAAGAGATGGAGTACCCCATCGGCATAGCCTTATCATAATAATAACTCCCATCAAAGTGGAAGCCCAGAATTGGAAAACTCTCTGGGTGGATTGGCAGCAGGTGAAAAGCTGACTTGACATCGCACTTAGCCAGCATGGCACCATGACCTCCCTGCTGGACCAGACAACCAGTGTAAGAGTGGAGTCAAACGAAGTGTATTGCACCAAAACCAGTTCCCTCGGGATGGAGTCATTTACCGAGCCGCCCCATGGGTGGGACAGGTGGTGAATCAGCCAGAACTCACCCTGGGCCTTTTTTGGGACCACCCCCAACGGTGAGATGACCGTGTTGGAAAAAGGAGGGGCTACAAAAGGGCCTGCCACCTGACCTTCCCCTCGCTCCTTATCAATTTTCTTCTGAACCGTCATTACCATTCCCAACACCGATTTTAAATTCGGGGAAACCTGCTGCTTAACGTTCCCTGCCGGGATCCTAAAACCTCGCCTAAAACCCTCTACAACATATGCTACCTCTTTCTGGTTGGGTTATCCCAGGAGGGCCGCCTCAAGTCTGTCCGCCCTAACTGGCGTGCGGGCCCTTGCCCAGTTCGCCATTGCTACACCTGCCTGGTCCGCCCTTCCTGGTCGCCCCTTGAGGAGGCTTCCCTTTTCCCCCTGCCCTTCCCCGTGGGCATGCTGAGGGTAGGTGGAAACCTGAACAGTTCGGGCAGGTGTGACGAAATCTGCAGATGGCCTGGGAACACCTGCCTGTCCGACTATATTTCCAGCACTGGGTGGCTGTGTTATTCGGGGCCTTTTTTCCTTCCTCTCGAAAGGACTCCACTGCTGAGGAGGTACCCCCTTTTGCGAGCAGGTGGCCACTATCTGATCGAGGGACGTTGCCTGACCCACTCATACAATTCAGCCACAAGTCATTTGCGTGCATGTCCCATCTTAGCCCGGGGGTATAGGCAGTACGGTGCCTGAATGCCTTCTCATACCTGAGCCCGGCCCCAGGGGGGCCTGCCTCATATGCCCGCCACACAATGTTGACGCATTTGAGCAGGTAAGTTGAGTGCCCGGGGAATGCCTAAATCATCACCTCATGGAAAATCAAGAAGGTTGCCGTCCAGATGGACCAGTTCCTCTCTGCTTTTGGGCGCTTGAACTGTTCCTTTTCTTTCTTGTCCTCCTGCTCAGCGGGATCCACAATGGGGTTGCTGAATAGGAGGGTGAAAATGTCAATGCATTCCCCCCCTCCATATTCGGTCCCTTGTGGCTGGAAGGAGGTGGTCGCCTATGGGAGCAGAGACATCCATGTACCCACCGCCTGCTGGGGGGGCGCTGTCTAATGGACTCTGGCGCCAGGGGCGCCGCAGTCGTGAGCAGGAGTATTTGTGTAGGCAAGGCCCCCGCCAGGGACCAAACTTGCAAGGCCTGCCCCCCAAGCACCACAGGCCCAGCCTGCTGCCCCCCAAGGGGAGGCGGCTGCGGGGGGGGGGCGGCATTCAAACCCCCGGCACGTGGGACAGGTGGTACGATGGCGGGGACCCATGCCCTGTTCCACCATAGTAACTATGCCGAGACGTGCCACCGCAGCTGGCTTCGCTACCGCCTCTGGGGCCCCCACTCCCTCCCTTGGTATGAGGGCCACCACCTCACCTGGGTTACGTTGCCCGCCTGTGTGAGTTTTTTTGTTGTTGTGCTGTTCCTTCCTGGGTCTGCTGCTGGACCAGCGACTGGATGGCGCGCTCAATGGCCTCGATCCTTGGGCGGAGATCGTCCTCCTTCCCTCTTTGCGGCCTTCCTTGATTCTCACCAACCCCAGCATACATGCCCTCTTGCCTGTAAGATATGAAGCAGGGCTCTTCTGGCCTGCCCCCGAAGGGGGTCACGCCCAGGGCCGCTGTGACCCCGGTGCGCGGGGGACAACAGGGGGCCTGGGGAGCGGGCACCCATTGGTGGCCCATGCTGACTGGCCAGCCAGTCCCGGTCGCTGGTGCCCAGCCTCTGTCCCCTAGACCCGTGGGCACTCCTGAGGGCCCCGCCATACCGGGGTTGCTTTGCTGTCCACGGGGTGCCCTGCTAGGGACCCTCCTGGCCATGCCCAGGTCTTCAGTGTATCTGGCAGGGGGTGCAATAGTCCTTCACTCCCACCCCACCTCAGGCCGGTTTCTGCTAGGCCCCTTTCATCCCTCCATGGTTCGGTGCCCCGCCCAGTCAAGGAGAGGTCAAGAGGGGAAGTGGGCCTATATCCCGCCTGGTCCTCTGCCCCTCCGGTCACCAGGGAATGCAGCAGGGCCTCGCAGCCTGCTGGTCTGTCTCTCGGGGGGTCCGCCCCTCCCCCCACCTTCCCTGCCAACTGACCTGCGGGCTCCTGGCCCCGTGCCACTTGCTCTCCTCATGGGGGGAGGGGCCCGCCAGTCCTGCTGTCCTCGGGGTCTCTCCTGTCTCCTCCACCACCGCCTGGCTCCCCCTCTTCTGCAGCTGCTGCTGCTTGTTTCCAGCAGTGGAGGCCTTCCTTTTGACTCTCCCCATCCTGTCAACAACCCCGAGGGGTGGGGAGGAAGGGGGGGGAGAGCGCTCGCAGTTCCCTACCGAGCCTGTGGTTCTAGTTGGGCTCCCGGGCTGCAAGCACTGCTTTCACTGAGCTCCAGCCTGCAGTTGTGGCTGGAGCTGCCTATACAGCAGAGTTACAGCTCTGCCCCAGTGTTCTTGTCCACGTGGGCCCCTTTCTACCAATCAGGACCGGTGGGGCTGCCTAGCAACCTTAGCCGAGATCCTGATCTTCCCGCGCTCCCAGTGCAGCTGTTTCTGGGCCTGCGGGGCTTGCAGCCCCGGCAGTGCAGCCTCCCAAGCAGTGTTCCGCCTCCCATTCCCACTAGAGTAAACAGGCTTAAAGTGAAGGAGAAAATGTTTAGGCTCCCTATTAGCAAGTATTCTCTAACCATAAGGATAGTTAGTCAGTGGTGCAGACTATCAAGGAAGATTGTGTGAATCCCCCATCACTGGAAGTCTTTGAAAGAGCTCCAGAGCACTGAAAAGGCTTCAGAGGCGATCCTCTGAAGCCTCTGTAACTACAGACCAGTGAGCCACACATCGGTGCCAGGAAAACTGGTGGAGATGATTGTCAAGAACAGAATTACTGGGCATATTGATAAACTTAGCATAATGGGGAAAAGTCAACATGGATTTAGCAAAGGGAAGTCGTGCTTCACTAATCTATTGAAATTTTTTGAGGGAGATGGGTGAGCCAGTTCTAGTGTATCTGGATTTTCAAAAGGCATTGAATAAGGTCCCTCATGAGTAGAGTGGCCATATCTTCCCTTTAAAAGAGGACACTTATGAAAAATACATTTTGCAGGACTGTATTGATTCTAATACAGCCCTGCACCATGTATTTTTCATAAGCATCCTCTTTTAAAAGGAAGGTATGGCCACCTTACACATGAGAGACTCTTGAGGAAACCAAGTGGTTGTATCATGAATTGGTTAAGGGCTTGGAAACAAAGGGTAGGACTAATGGTTCCGTTTTCACAATGGAGAGAAGTAATTAGTGAATTGCCTCAGGGCTCTGTACTGTGTCCGGTGTTTAATGTCTTTATCAGTGGTCTGGAAAAAGGAGTAAAGAGTAAGGTGATCACATTTGCTGATGACATAAGCAAAACATGAGCGGACTGTGGAGAATGGCAAGACGATCTTGTGATACTAGGTGATTGGGCATCTAAGGCCCATTTTACACAGGCCCTTTTCAAATGGGTGCAGGTGTGTGGGGGGATGGGTAGGAGGCGCGGTGGGTGGGGCTGCATTCCCACCAAGTATCTGGCATTGGCGTCCATTGCTCCATGTGTGGGTGATGGGTGGAGTGAGGGAGCGTGCACACACACCCATCCACCACCTGCGGCATTCGCATGGATGCCCACCCATCCTCCCTGCCCCTGGTGCAGCGTTCAAATAGATGCCCCACACGTGTGATAGTTGAGGGGGGGGCGTCCATCTGACTGCCGGGGGGGGGATGGGTGGGGGTGTGTGCACGCTCCTGCGCTTTGCCCATGCACGGCAGCATTGGGGAAAATGGAGGTGTCTCCATGGGTGGAGGTGAGTGGGCATCCGTGTGACGGCCTGCCCAAGCGTTGCTGACCCAGCGCAGCCATTATCCACCCCCCCCCCATACTGCTGCGCCTCCAGCGGCCCGTTTGAAAAGGGCCTTAATGACAGATGGAATTTAATGTGGACAAGTGTAAAGTGATGCACATAGGAAATAATAATCCATACTATATATACACAATACTGGGTTCTAAATTAGGAGTAGCCATGCAGGAAAAGGACCTTGGAGTCGTTGTGGATAATAATATGAAATCCTCAGCTCAATGTGTGGCGGCAGTCAAAAAAGCGAAATGTTAGGAATTATTTAGAAAGGGATAGAGAATAAAACTGAAAATATCATAATGCCCCTATATTGATCAATGGTGCAACCACACCTTGAGTACTGCATGCAGTTCTGGTCACCCCATCTTCTAGATCTCTTTTGAGAACTTGAAAAGATTCAGAGAAGGGCGACAAAAAGGATCAAGGGTTTGAAATGGCTTTTGTACGAAGAAAGGCTTGATAGGTTAGGGCTCTTCAGCTTGGAGAAGAGAAGACTGAGAGGGGATATAAGTTTAATAAAATCTTGAGTGGAATGAGTAGTTAGGGAATGTTTTTTTTTACCCTTTCAAGTAGTACTAGGGGACACCATGAAACTAACTGGTGGTAGATTTAAAACAAATAAAAGGAAGTATATTTTCACTTGATGCACAGGTAAATTGTGGAATTTGTTGCTAGACAAGGTTGTCAGGGCCAGTAGTACAACTGTGTTTAAAAAAGGACTGGATAAGTTCTTGGAGAATAGATCAATTAACAACTATTAGCCAAGTAGATTATGAGATGGGAACTTACTGTTGGGAGCAGGGAGTCATCAACAGGGAATGGATTGCCAATTGTGGCTGCTGATACTTCCTCCATGTGACTGAAATTGGCCACTGTCGGAGACAGGATGCTGGGCTCGATGGACCATTGGTCTGACTCCGCATGGCACTTCTTGTGTTCTTTAAAATAGGTAATACGGTGTGAGCAGAAAGCGTGCACTTTTACAAAGCTATATACTTCCGTGAAGAAATATGTAATAGTCCATAATAACCAAATCTTCACTTTTTTTTTCATTTCTCTTTTGAACTAATAGTGTTGAGTGAGGTGCTCCACAACTTTGTTGTAGACTTGCAGCCCAAGAGCGGAATTCTCTATTATACAGTCTATTTCTTGACGGATACTGTGAATCTGCCTGTGACTGGACGTGGTGTGGAGCATTTTACTCAGCACAAATATTTCAAAACAGAGCTGAAAACGTTTGGTTATTTTGTCAATAAATTTTATTCTCTCCCCTACCCCCCCCCTCAAAAAAATACAGTCTTGTAATAGTATACTCATTTTTGGTCACTACGTATAAATACCTCTTGGGGATTGCTTGGGTACAGTTGGTCCAGCTTAAGGCACTTTCCATCCCTAAGATTATCAGATACTATTTGATGTTTTTGGGGAAGGGTTAAAAAGTTTCTGCACTGGTAGGCTTTGAAGAGATGTCTACTGTCTCCCACTCAGACAGAAGGATCATTGGTTTGATTCAGTGTTTGAGGTGTGGATGTGACAACAGGTGGAGAAAGGTTCCTTAGATGTCCCAAGTTACCTATAGTTTCTTGAATGCAGGGAATGGATCATTCCACTATGACCTGTTGGGTACTTCTCCGAGGTGACGGAGAGTCGCTGCTGTTGGAGATAGGATGCTGGGCTCGATGGACCATTTGGTCTGACCCTGATATGGAATTAATTTCTTATGGTCTCGGTCATTTAAAGCCCATAGTTGCAAAGTAACTAAGTCCACCCTGACTGTGCACAGCCCCCTAATTTATTTATTTAAAATGTATATGATGCCCTTCCCACTAAGACTTAGGTCCCACTGAGGTTAGCATTTCTCAGACATGCACGCTGTTACAGTATTACCTCAACTTCCTGTGGTTCCATTCAGGCCTCACAAGAGGGGGTGGTAGATGAATGAGGTTGAATTCTCCAGGCTTCCAAGCTCAGCCCCTCTCTTCTAAGCCGCCCCCCCCCCGCCCCCAAGCTAACAACTGTGTTAATATAGTATTAGTCTCGCCATGTCCAGTCCATTAGGTGATAGCAACAGGGGGATGGGAGGTAAGGTGCCCCCAGATACCAGGATTATTTATTGTTATTAATCATTTGTTATACTTTCAGTATTAAAGTGCTTTACAGTCCATATCTAATCAACCCTCACAACAACCCTGTGAGGTAGGTCATTATTGTTAGAATGTGCCAGGGTTGCAGACTTCAAAAGGCCTGATCTCCTGTCTCTGGTGCTGTTAATTAGGGATTTATTTTTCCATGGGCCAGGCAAGCTTAGACTTTAGTTATTCAAAAATCCTGGGTAGGAATCTGGAACAGGATTGTTTCCAGGATTTTGAACAGCCCTTGGGATAATACAAAGAAGAATAGGGAGAGGTAAGGGAGGAGGCTGTGGTTAGGCCCCTGCTCAAGAAAGCACCTCTTGACGCTGATGCTCCTGCTAGTTATTGGCCGGTCTCTAACCTTCCCTTTTTAAAGAAGGTTATTGAAAGGGCTGTGGCACGGCAGCTCCAGGAATATCTGAACCGCATCTGTTTCCTTGACCCCTTTCAGTCTGGTTTTCGGCCTGGGTATGGTACGGAGACTGCGTTGGTAGCCTTGGTTGACGATCTCCGTCTGGCGTTGGACCAGGGTCGTCAGACCTTACTGGTCCTGCTAGACCTTTCGGCTGCATTTGACACAGTCGATCATGAGGTGTTGGTGACTCACCTGTGGGACCGTGCTGGGATTGGCGGGACGGTCTTGGACTGGTTTCGTTCATTCCTAGCCAGGAGAACTCACCGGGTGGTCTTGGAGGAGTGTACGTCTTCCCCCCGGGACCTCACGTGTGGAGTCCCACAGGGTACCATTCTGTCCCCCCTCTTGTTTAACATCTATATGCAGCTGTTAATGGGGGGTCATGAGAGGGTTTCAGGGCATGCAGTGTCATCAGTATGCTGACGACACTCAGCTCTACCTCTCTTTTTCCATTGACCATTGTTTTTCTCCCTGTATCTGGGATTTTTAACTTTAAATTGTTGTTGTTGTGTTAATTTGTTGTTCGCTGCCCTGTGGGCAGGAAGGGCGGGATAAAAATCATTTATAAATAAATAAATAAGGGGGTAGTGGAGAGAGCTTATTAAGTGTTGCTTTCACAGTGCTGTGGTAGTGAAAGGCTTTTCCTTGTCTAGGCCTTAGCCTTGTCTGTAGATTCCGATCTCTTCTATTTGTTGGAAGCTGGTCAAGCATAGCAAACAGAAAATAAAGATGGTTAATGCTTTTTTGTGATTGAAGCTTAGTAAAACGTTCAGTGACCAGTTTGTTCTTTTATGGGCAGGGTGACTTAATATTCTACTTTTGAAAAGCTAAATAAATATGGGCCTGATTCTGTGCTGTATCAAACTTATGCTCGGGTCAGCAGAAAGTGAAAGACTCGGGTCTGAGGTTCTCCACCTCGATCTAGGACATGACCCTGCTCTCTCAGGCTACAGTCAAGGAAGCAGCACAGGAGTTGACTAAATTATTATTATTATTATTATTATTATTATTATTATTATTAATATTAACAAACATTTATATAGCGCCAGCAGTGTACCTGGCACTTTACAAAGTAATAAAATAGACACGGTCCCTGCCCCTAGGGCTTACAATCTGAGAGACAGGAGCTGGGGGAGAGACTTAGGAAGGGGAACAGAGGGAGAGACAAGGGGTCTAACATTCATGAAGATGCGAGGTCTCAAGTGCACGTACTTGGCTTGGTTACGATGAGAATGACAGCAGGCAGGTCCATGTTGCAAGGATAAGGGTAAACTGATCGTAGGTATAGGAATAGTGGCTCAGCAGGATAAAGAGTCAGACAGAGCAGAGCGAAAGAGGTGAGTTTTAAGGAGAGATTTGAAGGTATGAAGGGAGGGGGCAAGGCGGATGTGGACAGGGAGGGAGTTCCAGGCATGGGGGGCAGCAAGTGAGAAGGGACGAAGGCGCTTAGGGGAGCAGGGAAGGCGTGGAAGGGTGAGAGAAGGGACAGAGGAGGAGCGAAGTGCACGGGCTGGAGTATGGAGGGCGATAAATGCAGAGAGGTAGCGGGGAGCAAGGTTGTGAAGAGCTTTATAGGTGAAGACTAGGAGCTTGTGCAGGATTCGTTCAGGAAGGGGAAGCCAGTTAAGCGTTCTGTGCCACTGGGAAATCCTTCATGTAAGTTGAATCAACTGCAGAGGAATTATTATTCGATTCCATTAGGTATTTTTAAATGAGCAATGTGATGGGCGACAAGTCCGTGGCCACTGAGTGGTACTGCTGCACCCAACTCAGGTGGAGTGTGTGTGGAGGGATTCCACCTCTCAGCGTGGCTATCCCAGCCACAGGGGCAAGGCACTAGCCACTCCCTTTGCCATGGATCCGTCCTCCCAGCTCATGCAGGGTAGCATCTCATCTAAAAACACCCATCCTCTTTGAACCCCAGGAACTGTTTAAAGGTGTTGAAAGCAATAAGGAAGATAATCCAGTCCTTGTGAAAATTTTATAGGTCTGATTCTTCCCCTATTGTGGGATACAGGTAACTCTCACTGTAATCCACAGGAATCACACGTCTGGAGGAAGGAGCTGAGTGTGTTTAGCCTGGAGAAGGGAAGACTAAGGGGAGACATGATAGCCGTCTTCAAATATCTGAAGGGCTGTCACATAGAAGATGGAGCAGACTTGTTCTCTGTTGCTCCTGAGGGCAGGACTAGAACCAGTGGACTCCAATTACAAGAAAGACGATTTTGGCTAAATGTTAGGAAGAACATCCTAACGGTATGAGCTGTTTGTCAGTGGAACAAACTGTCTAGGGCGGTGGTGGGCTCTCCTTCAGTGGAGGCTTTCAAACAGGCTGGCTGGCCCATCTGTTAGGGATGCTGTAGCTGTGGATTTCCTGCTTTGAGCAGGGAGTTGGACTAGATGGCCTCTGAGGTCCCTTCCAACTTGAAGATTATCTGATTCTATGAGAAAATCAGGGCTACTTTTTCTTATATTCCATCATAAACCGTTAACACACAAATCTGAGTGCACCTAATACTTTTCAGTAATGATTCTGTGATGCAGCCTGTGTCAGCTGGAGCTCTCCAGGTGATAAGAGAACCAACCCTGACCAATAAAAGCTTCCCTAAGCTTGTCATACTTAACAAGTAATGTGATGGGGGGAAAAATTACAGGCTGCCCAAGTCCTCAAATTGCATTTTGAAGCTACCCTTATAATTTAATTTTTCCTGATGTTTAAATGGCTCTATGGTTCCATTCCACGGGTCACTGGAAATAAGTGCCACAGAAATGTCACGTAGTCATGAATATAACACATCAAAATGATCAGATTTCCTAATGATTAGTGTCCTCCTTACCTCAGCTAGAATAGCTTTGTGAATGCCACGGACTCCATGGATCCAATCCTGCCCAGATCTGGGATACTGGCACAAGGGTGAGCTCCCACCTAACCCTGCCGGCTGCTAGGACTCCCAGGCTTGCACACAGGGGCTTCCAGAGATTGATGCTCACCCACAGACCCGAAGATGTAATGTCAGAGCGGTCTAGGGCTTGGTCCCCTCCCCAGTGCCACACAGTCATGGGTCGCCTGCTACCCAAGACTGGAGCCAGCTGTAGACCCTTTGCTCCTTCCCGTGGCTTATCTTAGCCTCTCTGGGTGGCATTTGCCTTGCTGGTCAAGGCTTGGGGGGAGGGGGGGGATGGGAGAGTACACACAGAGGATCATTCCTTTTGGGTTGCAGGGTCTGGTTGCGAGCAATACCCCTTCCCTGGGCATAACCCCTGGAGCAATAATTTGGACCAACCCGCTGCTTCACGTTAGCTGACCCTGCTTCAGCTGCTCAACAGTTGTCTCTGCCCAGGTCTAAACCCATGGAACTGGTTTCGAGGACACCCAAAGGCAGATTGGGAGGGGTTGTTCCCTCTGGACACAAGAGCCATTAACCAATCAGATTGACTGGTTCTTGGGTGGGTTTTGCCCAGGTGTGTGAGGGGACACCAAACAGTCACATCTTCCCCCTCTGAAAAAGGAAGGAGTCCGTAGTTCCACCGAACCTTGGAGGACATCCTTGCCTCTTATGCAGATTTGTTCCTTTGTGGGAAGTCAGCACTTTCCAGGTGCACCCAGTGCATCACACTATTTCTGAGAGAGGTTACCCTGATCTGAGCACTCCCAGTCTCTGCCCCTTCTCTTAAGGTACTCAGATCTGCTAACATTGTCCTGGCCAGAGCCTGGAGTGGGTGCAAAGCGAACCACTTCAAAGATTCCTGGCCAGAAAAACTGCTGCTGCAGCTTACACTTGGTGTCCTTAATGCCTTCGTAGCCAGGGCTGTGGTCTACTGCCAAGATCAGCCTAAGTTTATATCTTTGGGGAACCACCAGCTGTCTCCACGTACCTCAAGCCCCTGAACTTCCTTGGTCTCCTGTCTCCTGTAGAGGAGTCCTCCTTTGTACACAAACTGCTCCCCTCATGGGGGAAGCTTGGCTGCCTGGAGTAACTGCCATTGCCCTCCAACCTGCCAGAGTAGGGTCCTTGGTGAGCTTCTTTGGAAATCTTGACTGGGACAGGCACCGGAGGCTGTGTCCCCTTGCCCGCTTTTGCCCCACCCTCTTCTTTTGGCCTGGGGTCTAGGCCTCCCTGCCCTCCTCCGGAGCGTGTAGGCTTCCCTGCCTATTCTGGGGCCTCTTTACCTAGTCTTTCAGCTGGCTACTTTGCCTGACTCCCTTCCCCCATTGAACCCAGGGCAGGAGTCGTCTGCCTTTCTTGCAGGTCATTTCCTAGTAGGAGTGGTACTGGTAAGTGGCCCCACACCTCAGCATGCCGCCTTTTCCTCCCATTTTAAGTGCACGTGCTTCAGTTCTCTCCACCATGGTCTGAACTCCTCAAACTGGTTTCAACAGCATCCAAAGGCAGACTGGGAGAGGTCCCTTACTCCAGAGTCTGGACAAAAGACCCCTTAAGACAGACTAACTGGCTCCTGGGTGGGTTTTGCCCAGATGTGTGAGGAGACACAAAACCATCACAAAGGCCATTCTGCATCACATGCGTTAGGGATCTGCTAGAGCTACAAAGAATTTTTAGTAATGTACTTGCCTGCAAACATGTTTTTTCCTGTACAGCCAATATATAGGGAGAAGACCTACAAATATCAGCCAGCAGAAATTTTACCAACGTTCAGATTGCTTTCTGTTCAATAACAAACTATTGTAACTGTTAAATAACAAACTGAGTATTTTTCATGGCAGGAGGTGCTAATATTACACTTTAAAACTTTTCCCGACAGATGCTGACAAAGATTAAGGGTCTAGACGCAGTCCTCACTCCATTGAAGTCAATAGGAGTTTTGCCATTACTTCATTGGAGTCACAAGTCAGTATTGCACTATGAGCAGTCATTAAGCACTCATATGGGTCAATGCAATATTTCATCTTTGTGTGGAAATGTTTGTGCTAAGATGTCTCATTGGGGCCACTCCTAAATTTAGATACTTGAAGATAGGAGGCCCAAAACCTATTTGGTTAGCCCAAACAGACTTTGTCATCTGTATCTTTCTCATAATGGACGTTTATATTGTGATGAGTATGCATCACTTAGCATCAGTGCTATCATGTTACATTTGTCTGTGTTCAAGTACAAACAAACAGCATTAAAACAGGCTCATTCTCATAATGTCACAGTGGATAACATCAATAGGGGGGCGGAGAGGCTGTTTCAACCAAAAGGCTTTTTCACCCACTCTGTTGCCATTGTTAGATAAGCCTAAAATTAATTACTACAATAATGACACTAAGCAGGGGAATTTTCATATATTTAGTGAAAATTTAGAGGATTATCTGGACTGGAAACTTCTCAGGAAAGATGTAGTAGGTTTCTCTTCCATCAGGGAAGAAATAGTCTCTCTCCCTTTCTACAGGGGATTAAATAGATTACTGCTCCATTAAAGCTTGGGATTTACTTCTACAGGCACCCTGGAGCCAGATATTGCAGAGTTTGGCACTTGAGTGCTTTAAGAAACACTGATGTAATTACAGTGAATGAAACCAAATAGAATTATAATTTATAAATAATCAGGTTGTGTAAGGCTCTATAAAATTACTTCTTGGAGTTCAGATTGAAACTCAAGAAAACAGGATTGTTTATTTGCTGTCCTACTGAGGCTTCAAGTCTGATTATGTGATGCCTTCAATTCTTTGCAAGACTAAGCCACCATTTGAAAGGCATCTCAAATATTTTTTGGTTAGGGGTGATAAAAGAGGGAAGGCTCCTTGCACACTATTACTTTGAGTAATTTCAGTGATTATAAGGGTTAGCAGAATTGAACCCTTTGAGATTTCAAGTAGAGCTAGGTTATAATTTTGTTTTGAACCAACATTTTAATAAGTAATAAACATTTGAATTCAAAATTTTTAGATGCATATCTGACCAGTTTTAAATTTCAGACTTGTTTTGATGCACTTCTTAAAACTCAAAACATAAGGTATATAAAGATTTCAGAAAGTTTTTGTCTTGTACTTTTTTTTGTTACAAAAGGTATCTAGAAGACTTTTGGTCTCTGACAGGCTCAGCATGTGTCGGAGTGAAAGAGTTCACGCTGCCAGTACTTTAATATAAGATATATTGCATAATTTACACTGCCAGTGATTGTATTTTATTTGTGAGTCAAACTTTCACCACGTTCCAACAAACGTGCACAAAGGCACAATTTGTTTTCCTTCTGATGTGTCCCCTCACTGATTCATTTCCAGGCCAGCATGCTGAAACTATCTGGCACTGAAAAAGGAGCTACTTTTTGAATAATTTAAATAGGAAGAGTGAATCCAGCCTGCAAGGCTTTAAGCAAAGAAACTGTTTAATAAACTTCCATTTATGGATCTATGTATACTATTAGAGACCTCGCTTGTTAACATAACTGTGCTGACATGCTTGCAGATATTATGGGGGGCGTTAGTGCAGTACCAATGTTTTCTGCTTCCTGTTAGAAATGGGCAACAATTTGAAATTCTAACTCTTATGTTCTTATGAACAGACATTGCTCTGGTCCATGAAATCTCACAAAAATGTTGTTTTTCTTTTATGTGAAATGTTTGATCTAGGAACAAATTGCTGAAACTGTCAGTCTGCCCCTTCTCTGTCGCAGGAAGGCATGGATTCCCCCCGCTAAGCGCCTTGTGCGCTGCGGGGGAAGTTTGGGCCCGCCTCTAAGGGAATGAGGCTGCAGGGTGGTTCCTGTTCTTTCCCGCTGCGCGCGGGGATGTAGCAAGCTGGCCGCACGAAGAGCAAGCTGCAATTCGTCCTGGATTGCAGTTTGCAGCGGCAGGGTTGTGGCGCGAAAATGCGCTCTCTTAATTGGCCGGTAGAGGCCACGTGGTGCAGCGCGCCGGGCAGCCCATCACTTGGTTGGCGGCGCACTGCTGAAGAGGACGGCTTTGTCAGCGCTCCGGGGTTTTCCCTCTTGACCGCCTCCCCCCCCCACCTCATTGCTACACGTGGAGCGGATTGCAGGGAAGCGGGGCGGCAGAGGGATTGTTTGAACGGTGTTGGGAGTTTGTTTGTCGGGCGGGGGTCCCCCCTCCCTCCGGTTGGAATTGCGGGGTTTTTTTTGGCTTGACGAGAGGGATTCCCCTCTTTCCCCCTCCCCCCATCGCGGTGAGACTTGGCTCGGGGAATTGTCGGGCGGCAGGTTGGGGTTAACAGTCAAGCGGGGAGGTGCTTGAACGGGATTGAGTAGCGGGGCAGGATTGCCCCTAACACCCCCCACCCCACTCCTCTGTAGTGAACGGAGGGCCCAAGCCAAGGTTCAGTTTGGATGTATCTGGACTTGGCCTGAAGGGTTTTGTTTGAAGGGGTGTCCCTTGCCTGAAGGGTGTACAGTAGCGGGGCAGAATTTCCCTAACCCCCCCCTCCTCCGCTGTGTAAAGGGGCAAGATCACTCTACCCCTCCGCCGGGCAGGTTCAGTTGGGAGGTACCCATACCAGGGTGGGGTGCTCACCGCCTGGATTGTGCGGAGTTGGGGGTGTAGTGCTGTGGGGAAGTTATTAGCAGACCTAGCCAAATGGGTAGGAGGAAGGGGACAAAGGGGGCTTGTGTCCCCTCAGGTGCCAGGGTTGGTGATGGAAGCGGGGATTCGGGGAGAGTTGATATGACTGTGCTGGGGTTTCCTCCAACTGGCCAGTTGGGAGGTTTAGCCCCTGCACAGGGCCAGATGGTGGATGGGAGCGGGGCCTGCACAGCAGGAGTAGGAGGGGGTGCAGGAGAGATGGCTGGGCCTTCTACCATGGAGGAATTGTTGAGGCAGGCTGGTGCTGCCTTGCAAACAGGGGGCCCCGCGCCACCTGGTGGGCAGTTAGTGGCAGCGCAATCCTGGCAGCCACGTCAGGCTGCATCAAGTGACGCATGTCAGGACAGTCAGGGGCAGGGGTTGTTACAGACGCTGGAGGCCAGGATGAGCGCGTGGGATGGAGTCATGGGCAGGCTGATGGAGGCCGGTTTTTTGAATGCTGCTCCAGGGCAAATGGGGGGTGCAGCCGCAACGGGAGTTGTCAGTAACCCTGGCTCTGTTCTGTCTCAGCCTAGCACGAGCGCAGCAGGTGTGCATGGTCAAGCAGCAGCTGACGGTGCCGCTGGGGCGAGTAGGCAAGCTGTCGAGGAGCTTGCAAGAAAGGTGGACTGCATGGAGCAACAGATGTCCCGGATTGCAGCCTTACTGGAGGCGGGGGGTCGAGTGGCGACAGCGAGTGTGCCTCACGTCGCACCGCCCCAAATGGGATTACCTGCGCAGGTGGTCACAAATGCAATGGATGGTGAGTATGTCGGTCTGAGTGGTGCAGTAATGGGGGACCGCGTAGAGTCTCGGGGGTCCCGATTGTTGGGAAGGGAAACTGAGACGGTGTGCCCGCTCATTGCCAGCCAGGTGCCACCCTCGCAAGCGGAGGGGACGGTGGGCCTGGGAGCTGGGGCACTGGTGCAGCAGCCTGCACCTGTCATGCCATCGTTGGGGCAGGGCGGTTTGGGTCAACTGCGGGTGCAACAGGACCCAAACAGGTTATTGTGGGTTGGCAATGTGTGGCGCCCGCAATCGGAGATGGGCCTAGTTGGCCAGCCAGAAGCGGCAGGAGGGGATCCTGGTCAGGCTGGGCTCGGTCTGACGCCCCAAGGGCAAGCTCAGGTAATAGCAGGAAGTACAGCGGGGACGTCAGCGGCACCGGTAGTGCCAGCTGGTGAAGTCCCCCCGTTGCGTGGAGGGTACGCGAGGGTCTCTGCTCCCTTAGGTGTGCACCTATCGCAGTCCACACGGGAAAAGATTTGGAAAGGGGAGTACATTGATTTATTTACAATTTTGTTTTGTGATCCGGTGCCGGATCCTATTGCGAAACTCGAGCCCAGGGAGTACGAAAGGGCAAAGAGAAGAAAGATAGATAGGAACTGGGCCAACTGGGAGTCGGCATTTATAATTTATGCCGGCGTACTCATGCAGGCGTTTCCAGAGCGGGCGGTGGCCCTCTGGAAATATTTTGATATCGTGAGGCGGGCCTACCTGACTAAGGAAGGGTTTGGGTGGCTAAGATACGATGAGGCGTTTCGGCAAAATGCCTCCATCACGCCGGGCGTACAATGGGATGTAAAAGATCATGACCTCTGGATAGAATGCATCCAGGAGAAAGATGTCGCCAGAACAGATAGTGGTCATGTCATAGTGAAAGGTGGGGGACAGCCCACAGATAATTTTCGAGGCGAGGTGCCCAAAAGAGGTGGTCCTGGGTTGGCATGCTGGGACTTTAATGAAGGATCTAGGTGTTTTCGTGCCAATTGCAGGTTTCGGCACTCCTGCCTGCAGTGCGGCGGGCCCCACCCCATTTCTACCTGCAATAGACGAAAGGGTGGGGGACAGAGGGGTAAGCGCCCCTTTCCTGGGGGAGGAACACGAGGTGGCGGTCCCCCCCAAGCAGGTGCTAACAAGGGCACCAACGCCAGTTAAGTGGTGGGTTCTTAAGGAGTTGTTGGTCGATTACCCGTTAAAGGGGGTCGCGTGTTATGTAGTTGATGGGTTCCGTTACGGTTTTCAGATTCCATTCCAAGGGGTTCGCGAGCGCATGTTTGCGCAAAACCTGAAATCGGTGAAGGGTTTGGAGGAAGTTGTTGGAAGGAAGATTCATAAAGAAGTTGTTGAGGGCAGAGTTGCTGGCCCGTTTAACGGTTTGCCGTTGGATAATTTAAGAGTTTCACCGTTGGGTATTGTTCCTAAGAAGGCACCCGGGGAGTACAGGCTTATTCACCATTTGTCGTATCCTCGTGGGTCTTCTGTGAATGATGCGATACCGCATGATATTTGCTCGGTGCAGTATGCTTCATTTGATGTGGCAGTAGAGCTGGTTCGTGAATGTGGAAAGGGGGCCCTGATGGCAAAGAGCGACATCAAATCTGCATTTCGCCTTTTGCCAGTCCACCCTAGGGATTTTGATCTATTGGGGTTCGCATTTCGGGGCCAGTTCTATTATGACAAGGCTATGCCCATGGGATGTTCCATCTCATGTGCGGCCTTTGAGAAATTTAGCACGGCATTGGAGTGGATTGTGAAGCGGAGGGCGCGGTCTGGCCGCGTGACACACTATTTAGACGATTATTTGTTCATTGGGGAGGCGGGTGCCTCGACATGTGGTGATTTGTTAGGTTTGTTTAGGGAAGTGGCTCAGTTAGTTGGGGTGCCTTTAGCAGAGGAGAAAACTGAGGGTCCTGCACCAGTGTTGACTTATCTAGGCATAGAATTAGACTCAGTTAGGGAGTTGTCGCGGCTGCCTGCGGGTAAGCTTGTTGAGTTGCAGGAGGAGGTACAGGCTTGTAGAGCTGCCAGTAAGATAACGTTAAGATCGCTGCAATCATTGATTGGTAAGTTAAACTTCGCGTGCCGCGTGGTCGCTCCAGGTCGGGCTTTTTTATCACGTTTATACGCTAGGACAACAACTGTGGCTTTGCCCCACCATCATATCCGGGTTACAAAGGAGATGAAGGAAGATTTGGATGTTTGGCTTGAGTTTCTCAGGTCTCACAATGGGGTTAGTGTGTGGCGTGACCTGTTTTTACTGGAGGCAGAATTGCAGGTCCACTCTGATGCAGCCGGTGCGGCTGGGTTGGGAATTTATTTTCAGGGTCGTTGGTGTGCTGAGAGATGGCCTGCACGGTGGGAGGACTCAGGAATTTTGAGGGACTTGACCTTTTTAGAGTTATTTCCTATAGTGGTTGCTGTCCACTTATGGGTGGACTGTTTTAGGGATAAGGGTGTTGTTTTCTGGTGTGACAACTTGGCTGTGGTTCATGTTGTTAATTCGTTGTCCTCCAAGTCTGAGAGAGTTATGCGCCTCGTTAGGGTGTTCGTGTTATGGTGTTTGCAGCATAATATAGTGTTTTCTACGAGACATGTGCCAGGAGTCCAGAATGAGATAGCTGATGCTCTCTCTCGTTTGCAGATGCAGCGTTTTTGGGAGCTCGCTCCCTTTGCGAGGAAAGAGCAGGACTTCGTCCCCAGACAGCTTTGGAGCCTTGGCGGCTAGAGCTGATGGACACGGTGAAGGGTTCCGTGTCCCCCGTGACGTGGCTGGCATATGAGAGAGCGATCAAGGAATTTTTAGGGTTTGCCCGCTCCCGCGGGTGGGTGTTGGTGATCCCGGTGCCGCTTGCCCAGAGGGTGCAGTTCGGACTTGAATTGCATAGGAAGGGGTTAGCTCCGGGTACCATTGCCACCAGATGGTCCGCTTTGTCTTTCATGGCCAAGTTAGTGGGAGTTCAGGATGCCGAGGTGTCCTCAGTTCTTAAGGCGATGGTTACGTCATGGAAAAGACAGGGCCCCGTGCGGGTTGATAATAGGGTCCCCTTATCCCCCAGGAATTTGGCCGATGTAGTGAGTAAATTGAGGGAGGTTTGCAGTGATCCCGCGGAGGTTTGTTTGTTTCGGGCAGCGTTTGCGGTTGCCTTTTTTGGGGCTATGCGAATTGGGGAGTTGGTGGTTAAGTCACGGAATGATAGTTCTGGGAGAGAATTGCAAGTTGGGGACATATCCATGACGGGGGTGGGTATGGAGATTAGCATCCGTTTTTCCAAAACTGATCAGTTGGGAAGGGGCACTAAGGTGGTGTTAGCACGATCGATTGAACCGCTTATTTGCCCGGTGGTATGCACAGAAAATTATTTGAAGGTCAGACCAGGTTTGTCTGGCTCATTGTTCATACACCAGTCGGGTCTCCCTTTGACCCGATATCAATTTTTAGCGGTATTAAAGCGTTGCCTCGGGCTGCTGGGGTTGGCCGGGGTGGTTTTCAGGTCCCATTCATTTCGGATCGGTGCAGCCTCTGCGGCGGCTGCGGCCGGTTTCCACCCCCCGGAGATTCAGAGGGTAGGTAGATGGCGGTCTGGGGCTTTTAAGTCATATGTTCGCCCGTTTCCGGTCTTGTAGACTCTGACTCGGGCGAGATAAGTGATGATTTCTTTTAATTCCTTTTTTCATAGGAGGTGGCCGTAATCCCCAGGGAAAAGGAATCTGGATCATCGGCCACAGTTTTGTCAGGTGGGCTGCAAAACGGGTCCAGGCATCTAGCTGGGGTACACAGCTAGGCTTGGCCCCAAAGGGTTGCGTTGTGTGGAAGGGTAGACGAGGGATGCTGTGGCCCCAGCTTATGCCCTTACTGTTGGGTTGGGCTCATAGACCTCACCCGGATGTGATTTTAATCCATCTGGGTGAGAATGATTTTTCAAGGGGATCTGGGTTGGACCTGTCAATCATGATAAGACAGGATTGGGTCAGGTTGAGGGAGCTGTTCCCGCAGACCATTTTGGTTTTTTCAGAGTTGTTACAGAGGATTAAGTGGCCGGGAGCCATTAATCCTAGGGCGGTGGATAGAGCTAGGAAAAAGGTTAATGGGGAGGTTAGAAAATGGATTACCCCACTGGGTGGGGTTTGGCTCTGCCATCCTGAAATTAGATGGAACAGGCCGGAGCTCTTTTGGCAAGATGGGGTCCATTTATCTGAGCATGGATTGGATTTGTATATTGGGAATATTAAAAGATTGTTACAGAGGCTGGTGTAACAAGAGGGTGGAGTATTAACACTTTGCTTGGGTGAGGTGGTTGGTTTAAGGGGGTGTTCAAGCAAGCTCAGCTGCTGAACTTGTGGCGGTGTTTCAGTACCATAGGTTTAAAAATGGAAAGGGCTATAGGGCCTTGGGTGTATGGGCAGATGATTGGGATCATTCTGCAATGGGTACCTGGCGAGTAATTTAGGGGAGGAGCGCCCCAAATTATCACAGGACGGAAGGACAGGCGTTGTGTGCATACGGGTAGGATTTAAGCGGTCCCGATGTTTGCAGCAGCAACGTCTGTCCTTCTGAAGAATGGATCAAGTTGGTCCATTGGAGGGGGATTGGACTGGTATCTCCAATCCAGAAGGTTGGTAGTATGGTACTGAACGCGGGTGGGGGTGAGAGATAGTTTAAGGTTTGAGTTATGTCATCTCTTCACCCCTTCCCCCCTTTATTGTTATTCACCCAAGTTAATTTGGTTAATTGGGTCTAAATTCAAGCAGGATCTAATTGGCATTCTAATTGCCTCACAATTCGGCATGGGAAACAATTTGAAGCAGGGTAATTGGTTTTAACTCTATCCACCGTTATTCATCAGTTCAATTGGCGTAATTGGTTGTCTTGTTTCTTAACAGGTTATTAATTAAATTCGGATTCAATAAAACAGCTGCGGCCAGTTTTACCCATATCCTTTGTGTCTGAGTCTTATTCCTAGTGCGGGGGCAAATGGCCCAATATGCAGGCACAGGGCCAACTATTTGTTTCAAAAGGAGGCCTCCAGGAGTCTGAGTACTCCTGTGTAAATTGAAACACTCATCTTCTCTCAATAGGTTATCCTCTGTATTATCTATTTTGTTTGACTAATTTGATTAATAGGTATTCTATTGTGATCTTCAGCATGGGGATCCCTCAGGGGTACAAGCAACTAGATTCAAGCAGGTTCCTAGAAAAAAACAACCTGTTACTCCTAAATTGGTTTTGCTTAGCAAGTGACCCTCTCATAATAACATATGTTGACCTTTCATGAAAAAGTGTGTTGGGGTGGGGGTGGTGGAGGAATTGCTTATCCAAATAGCTGAAGAGAAATTTTACCTATTTGAATTATTAATGTTGCTGGCTGTACTTGACTGTCAAAGACACAAGGATTGTGGGGCCCTTAATAAAGAGGCTCTTGGTAGCCTCCTCGCCTCTTGCACTTACAGCTTAAAAATAGAATATATAAAGAAATATTGAGATTTTGAGTAGTGGAAGACTGTCCAGTATTCACACTGTAACACTAGTAATCCTGTAGCTCACATGAGCTGCTCATAAGTCTGTTGCATTTGTGCTATAAACTAACACTTCCCATTTGGTAATGGGTGCAGGAAAATGTAGTCAAAAATTTGGTAAGTTTATGGGTTTGGGAGGCTAGAGATTTTTACATAGATAATGCAGTATCCTAACTTGCATACTTGATTAATACGCTAATCTAGTTTCACTCCTAAAATTAATTACTCCTCCCTGTTAAACCCACCATCTTCCTTTTTTGAGTTTTCCCCATATACCTCCACTTTACCTGGTTCCCCCTCTTATCTCTGATTCCCCATCTCTCCTTCAGGTTTCTTCCATGCCTCTTCCCTTCCTGGAAAAAGATAGCGTGGGCAACTGTAATGATGAGTGCTTCCCTCGGAATCTGGATGCTCCTAGACTTCCTTGGGGTGAAGCTAGAATTGCAGAGGTTCCACAAGTGGGCAGAGCTTCAGTGAGAGCTGAAGACATAATGAGGAGACCATAAGCATGGAATCTGGGGAGAGGACTACAGTGAACAAAAGAAGCTGTGCGAGGCTATAGTTTTCTGCAGAGAAAGTTATGACATTGGATTCCTAGTCACTTAAAATTATAATTTAAAAATAAATTAATTATCCATCTAAAGGTTAATGAATAAGCAAAGTTTTGGTGTTTGATGGGAAAAACCAGGAAAACTGTTCCAGAAGGATAAAGTAATGTGGAAACATGAGCAGAGCAAAACAAAGTCAGGTTAAGTGAGGATTAGAAGAATTTATGATAGCACGCCATTCTGACAGTTACAGGAAGATACCTCTTAAACTGGTTTCTCGTAGCTTCAGTTCCTTTAAGCAACTCCCTAGATTTATTTCAGTGTAAGACAGCATTGTCCTTCTCTACAAGAAACTGACCTGGGCTTTCTCTGGTAACTGATATGAAGGTTGCTGTGTAGTAGGGCTGTGCATTTGGGTTTTGACGAAGTGCAAATAAATGCAAAAAAGACCTTTTCAGGTTTGTTTTATTTATTTATGCTGCCATTTTTACCCTGCCCCTCTTGCAGCAAGTGACTCAGGGCGGCTTATGCATACCAAATAAAATAATCATAGCATAAACATATAAATAACAAAATAAATAATACAAATAATACTAAAACTCTGACTCGTGTGCAAAAAACAAATCACCCAAGTGCAAAAAAGAATACCTCCCCTTAGCCCAACACATCTCTCTCCTTCTTCCCCGCCAAACACCTGGTGGAAGAGCCAGGTCTTACAGTTTTATCAGAAGGTGAGAAGATTTGGGCTGAGGCGAATCTCTACTGGGAGGGAATTCCAGAATGATGGTACAGCCACTGAGAACATCTCTCCTGTCCATCCGAACCCATCCATAGTACGGAACTTCCAGGAGGGTGCCCCTGCACGACTGCCAGGGGTCCATGGGATGAGGTGATCACTCAGATAAGTAGGACCTAAACCATGAAGGTATTTAAAGGTCAACACTAGCACCTTGAATTTGGCCTGGAAGACAATAGGCAGCCGGTGCAATGCTTGGAGCACAGGTGTCATGCGCTCCCTGCAGCCCATCCCTGTAAGGAGACGGGCCACCGCGTTCTGCACTAGCTGCAGTTTCCGAACCGTCACCATGGGCAGCCCCATGTAGAGCGCATTGCAATAGTCTAGCCTTGAGGTGACGAATGCATGGATGACAGTGGTGAAATTGGAGTCCAAGACATATGGGCGTAACCTTTTCACCAAGTGTAATAGGTGAAAGGCGCCCCTGGCCACAGCCAACACTTGGGAATCCAGACGTAGCTGGGAATTCAGGAGCACCCTCAGGTTTCACATAGGTGGAACCAAGGGCAGACAAATGCCCCTGATAATAAGGGAGACCTAGCTCAGATCACCAGTCCCACTAACTAACATCACCTCGGTCATATCAGAATTGAGTTTTGGGATTGAGGTTCCATATTCGAAATACAAAATATTAGTTCTGTGTATTTGGGTTTTTAGTGAACCCAATGTTTCTTGAATTGGTCTCAAACTGGACCCCCAAAACTGCAGCAATGTGTCTAGCTTGGAGCTAGGCTGCTCTCTGAATCTAAGCTTAGCTACCTGCTTGGGGAGCCGGTACCGAGTCCTCCCCACCTGCCAAGGTTGCCACTGTCTCAGAATTGCAGTCTCCAGCACTGCAGCCAGGCCCAGCCCATCTAGGGAGAAGTGACGAGTCCTTGGCAGCTTCATTCCTCCCCTTCCCCGCCCTCAGCTAGTCCAATGCCCAATTTCCACCTAGGGGATCCCACTTTCCGCAAGCCAATCCAGTGACCCTACAGACTGCCAAACCAAGCGGAAAGCATGGATGATGCTGTTCTAAAACCGACTGCACATTTTTCAAGGAGGCAGGAAGTAGTAGTAATGGGGGACTTCAACTACCCCGATATCTGTTGGAAAACATAGCCTTTTTAAACAAGTGACTAAACTGGCGGCTCTGGAAAAAACTTGCGGTGGGGCTTTAGATGCTCCTCCATAAAACGGAAGTCGCCTGAGCACCATTAGAAACAGCGGTATCGTGCGACTCCCGGGTGTTTTGAGATGCGGCATAGAGATGACCCCGGTTTAAATTACTGGAGAAATCGGTGTGGGAGAACGGGCTGTTGCTGAGCCGTGCTGGTGAACGGGCTGTCTACAGAGCCGCTGCTAAGCGAGACCCTGAGTGCCTGTGGAGCGGGGACACCTGTGCAGCCAAGCGGGCTGCTGATAAAAGGGGAGGCGTGCCTACGGCAGCGCCGTGGTCGCGCGCCTAAGGGCCGCACGAACAAGGGCGCGCCCTTGTGCGCGGGCTTAGGCGCGGGCCAGGTGCGCCAGGCCCCTGTTTTGAACATACTAAACCACCAGAATGGGTTCCAAGCGTCCAAGAGCGGATGCGGCAGTTTCGTCTCTCCCTCCTGACAAGGTACTTAAACAGCGCAGGCTGGAAAGTTACTTTGAGAGGGATGATGGTCAACAAAGGGAGAGGGTTGAAGAGTGTGTAGAACTCTCAATGAGGAATCGCTTTCTGATACTCGCTTCACCCACATTAACGGCGGAGGACCCCAGCAGATTGTACCCTCTCCTTCCTGCTTGGGCAGTAACACAGTGGTTGGGTGCTGGTCTACCATGATAGCCCAGTATAGGGACAGCACTGATGACGTTGGGCTGACTGACCTCCTTGCTAATCATGTGGCGCTGACTACGGAAACCATGAAATTTATGTTCTCGCAGTTAAATCAAATGAACGAAAAATTAGAGACCCTGAATATGCTCGCTTGCCGAGGGAACCTTGGGAGTGGGAACACTGGGACCCAAAAATTTAATCAGGCCCATGGGCCGTTTGGAGTCCCTACTGCCCCGAGGGTCAGGGGCTCCCTGCCCAGGGCCATTGTCCCCAAGCTGGGGGCCTGTCCAGAACCAGGGCTGGGTGATGGTCCCCAGAGGGGAAAGGTGGTTTCTGATTGTGTTCTGGATCCCACATTATTTAAGGTGTCATCTAAAGAATTAATTTTTACTATCTGCCCCATGGCTGATGGCAGGCTACCCCGATGGACCTCGCCTTTGGATATCGCAGGTCACCTGCGATTACTTACCAACAAACCCTACACCAGGCATAGTATTCTTACTGTTACACTCATTACTAATACACGGGAATGCTACATGGTAAAAATCTTGTTTGATGACCCCATCTGGGTAACCATAATTGTAGAGAGAGAAGCCTGGCTTAAGGCCAACGCAGTGTATGTTTCAAGGGTGGCCTCTGCTGGAACTGACAGTTTCCAGAGAGTACGGGCTAGGTCCCATCCTTTGGGAAATAGTACTTTTTTTGTTTATGGGAATTCCCAACAGCCCCCCGTTTCGGGTCAGGCTGGGGGAGCACCAGGTAATGAGGAATCCCTATTGGTTCGGAGTAAGGGGGAGGGTCAGCGTGCATGCCCTACTCAGTTTGGTCGGTGCAGGAGGGGCTCTAGCGGCCCTTGTAGGCCTAAGATCCCCCTCCCTGTCATGGGGGAATGCCCCCCCGCTTTGATACAGCAGGAGGAGGGAGCTTATTCTAGGCAACCATTCCGGAGGGAGGGAGACAGTGGTGGAGGGGGGAGTATGGAAATAGATCAGATATTGGGCTCTCCGCATCATGTCACAGACCCCAGGTTGGAATCTGCCAACCCAAAACCCCCCTCATCTACGATACAGGTCCATCAAAGGGGTTTTTTGGACAAACTTGGGTCCTTATCAAGAAAGTTAGGTGTGTTCAAAACCCGTAAATCTTTGCTGGGTGGCTCACTCGGGCGGGAGGGGGCCCAGGGAGAAACCCTTAGGGCCCCCGCCTCACCTTTTTGTCCACCAACTTCCTCCTCTCTTAATGGGATGGAGGGGGGGGGAAAGTACGAGATTAGGATCTGATGAGGGGCAGGGGTTGTGTGCCGCGGCTTCTGCCGTGCGTGGCGCTCGGGCCCTCTCCCTTTTCTTGGACCCTGGGGAGTGTGAGGTTGTGGTAGGGGAGGAGTTGGAGGTTGAGGTACCTTTGACAACAGGCCCGGTATTCCAAGGTTTGGGGTTGGCAGACCCCTCCGTTCAGTCCATGGGCAATGACTGCATGGGTGTTCATGATTTGCAGCCTGGGGAGACCCAGCAGTCGGATAAATGACATCTACAGACGGATCTAGGTGTTCTCAATTTCCTTAGCTGGAATATTGCAGGGTGGAGACAGCGCCTACTAGATCCTGATTTTTTCCCTCTCCTGGCCAACTATGATATTGTTTTGCTACAAGAGACCTGGGCCTTGTATGATATCGAGTGTGAAGGGTTCTCGACTTTTTCATTGCCCGCTATCCCTCCGAAGGGCCCTGGGAGAGCTAGTGGCGGATTGGCTTTATTGGTCTCACGGAATCTGAGGGTAAAGAGTCAGCTATGTGACTCTTTGGGGTCCTATTTTTTCTTATATTATTGTCAGTTTTCTTCCGGACTAGAACTACTGGTGGGAAATTTATATTTGCCCCCTGCTTCTTCTCCTTTTTTTTCAGCGGAGCTATGGCCTGGGATCTATAAAATTTTGCAGGGAGCTTGTAGTCTTTACCCGAGCATCCCCATACTGATGGGTGGGGACTTTAATATAAGAATGGGGAACCCTGTTCTCCATATTGAGCCCCTTAGGCTTGACGACTCTGTATACTGCCCCTATGCTCGGGCCTCTAAAGATCATACTGTTAGCCCTGGAGCAGGTCAGCTTCGTGACTTCATGGTGATGTTTGGCCTAATGATCCTGAATGGATGTTTCTGTGGCGATAAAGAAGGGGCTTTCACGTATCATTCTATGAAGGGGTCCAGCGTCATCGATTATTTTCTATTATCAGAGAACTTCTCCCAGAATGTTGTAGAATTTTGTGTTACCCCTAGATATGAGTCGGACCATTTCCCACTGCTTCTACGATTACTAGACCCTTTCTCCCTCTCCTTTTTCCCCCATCAGGTGGTAGAGGGTAGGGTTAGATCAGGGGCTATGGGGGTGGGGGAGGGTCTGGTACGAGTGAGGTGGTCTGATGATATGAGGTCTGCCTTTATGGATTTTACTGGCCAGCCTGTGGTTGCTGAATTGGTGAACAAGATAATAGAGACTGAAGGTAACCAATTAGCAATATTTGATAAATTGGTGACCCTGTTACGCCCCCTTCTGACACGTACTAAAACTATGGATTTTGGGTTGAGGAAGGCCCCCCCCTGGTTTGATAGTGATTGTAGGGAACTGAGGAGGGAGGTAAGGAGATCAGTCAGGGGAATAAAGAGTAATCCGAGCCGGTCTCGTAGATTGGAGTTTTTGGTCTCCCGGAGGCATTATCGTTGGTTAATCGCATCCAAAAAATTAGAGGCGCAGAAACTGAGATGGGCCCAGCTTTTGGAGGCTGTCCAGAGAAAAGACCAGAGGTCTTTCTGGAGCCTGGTTCGCCCTACTGGGCGCAGGAATTTAGCCTCAGCAATATCGCTTGCCCAATGGGAGGAGTTCTATGCCGGTATTTTCTTTTCCCCTGTAGAGTGGAGGACCCTTCTGTCACCTTCTGAGTGTCTTCCGGAGTGGCCCCCAGTCACTAAGGATGAGGTGGTTATCTTTATTAGTAAGTTAAAATCAGGGAAGGCCCCAGGGGGGGATTTTATATCCCCTGAAGTACTGAAAGCCAACCCTGACTGGTGGGCTAGCTTCCTGGCACCCCTCTTCACTTCAATTAACTCATCAGGAGAAATCCCCAAAGCCTGGCGTTCTGGGATAGTGGTCCCGCTGTATAAAAAGGGTGATGTTTCCCAGCCAGGGAATTATCGCCCAATTTGTCTTTTAAGCGTGGTCGGGAAGCTATACACCCGCTTTCTGTTGAACAAACTGATAAAGTGGGTGGATGAGAATGACATCATAGTTTCGGAACAGGTGGGGTTTCAGAGTGGGAAGGCCACTCTAGATCAGATCTTAGTCCTTGCTAGCCTCTCTAACTACTACATCTCCAAACAGGGCAAATTTTTCTTATGCTTTGCCGACCTTTCCATGGCTTTTGATTCAATCAGTAGGGAAAGGCTGTGGGTCAAATTAGGCGCCACTTCCATCGATAGGTGCCTACTCTTTCTATTGATTCAAATTCATGCTGGAAACTCAATTTCTATCCGCCCTGCCCCAGCTGGTCAGCTTTCAAAAAAGGTGAGGGTCTCCAGAGGGGTCAGACAAGGGTGCTTGCTGGCCCCGATTCTATTCAATCTTTTTGTCAACGATATGATTCCATTCTTGAATGATCTTGCGGTGCACCCCCCGAGGATCGGTACCAGGAAAGTGCCAGCTCTCTTATACGCAGATGACACGGTCCTGATGTCCCAGACGCTGGTGGGGCTGAGAAGAGCCCTTCAAGGACTAGGAGAATATTGTGGTAGGGAGGGCCTTAAGATCAATTTCTCTAAATCTAAGGTCATGGTAATGAGGAGCCATGGGTATAAGGATATACACCGGTGGAGGATTGGGAGTAATTCCATTTCCCAAGTAAGGGAATTTAAGTATCTTGGGGTTATCTTTTCCTCATCTTTGAGTTGGAAACCCCATTATAAGGCCATGTTGCTCCAATCAAGGAACTCCCTAAAAGCGATTCTGGGGTTCTATTTCACCCAGGGGGGGAGATTGGTGTTGCCTGCCCTGAGGCTGTTTAGATTTAAAGTTCTAGCTCAAAGCCTTTATGCCTTCCCGGCCTGGGGTTTATCTTTTCTGTCCAAAATGGAGAGCATACAAAATCAGGCCCTTGGTTCCATTTTGGGGGCTCCGCGGGGTACCCCGCAGGTGTTACTCAGACAAGAGACCGCATGCCATACTGTCAGATCCTGTGCCTTGCAGGCACTTCTGAGGTTCTGGATCAAAGTTTTTCTTTTCCCCTCTCAGGATGGATCCCTGTTAGCTCTGGCTGGGAAAGCGGGGCTTCTCAGCTTGTGGGGTGGCTGTGTGGAAAAAGAGGTTAGACTCTTGGGATTCTCTAGAGAGGCGCTGGAACCTCTTGGCCCTAAAAGAGCCATGGTCCTTTTGAAAAGAAGGATTTTGGACCAGGAGATCCAGGATGAGGGAGTTTTGCTTGTAAACCAACGAGTAGTCCCTGATTATCCTATGGTTAGACCCCTGGGGTGGGGTAACTGTTACCTCTATTCTAGTTTGGACTATAACCTGCGTAGGGTTTTTACCCACTTTCGTTTTAATACATTCCCCTCGGCCATGTTGGAAGGTCGCCACAGGGGTATTCCTTGGATGGAAAGGAGCTGCGGAATATGTGATTCACAGGAGGTTGACTCCTGTGAACACATTTTCTTCAAATGCACCGCTTTAGCGAGGCCCAGACAAGCCCTGTTGGGGAAATATATACAAGATGCTCCGGACCTAGTGAGGTTAAAGTGGCAGCTACTGGAAGGGGTGGATCTGACCCTTACGAAGGTGGTGGCCAGATACTGTCAAGTTTACTTACGTCTGAGATCTAGTAAGCTTGCCAGTAAGGATTGAGATATTTGATTATCTAGGTTAACACTATACCAGGAGCTATAGGGCTGATCCTCTAGAGGAAGAAGTCCTGTTAGCAAGGTGGGTTGGAGGTTGGTTGGCTTAGGATTTTGGGTTTTGGGCTCCAAGTTTGAGGTACAAGATACCCAAATGTGTATTTCATATACAAATATATTGTTTATGAATTGTGTTATATATTGTATTGTTATGTATGTATTATAAGGATTGTACAACCTTTTGGTTAACAATAAATATTACTACTACTACTGGAGAAATCCCGCTTGTTTAAAAAGACCCTAACTCTGCTAAGCAAGGTATGTCCAGTAAATTCTTGCCTTGCCTTGCCTTGCTGACAACTTCTTTCAGAAGGTGGAGGAAGGAATGAGGGGGTTGGCTATCCTAGACTTGATCCTAACCAACAGGGAAGACTTGGTCGATGAGGTGAATGCAGTGGGAACTTTGGGGGGTGGGGGAGAGTGATCATGAAATGTTGGAATTCATGCTCTTAAGAAAATTCATGCTGTTAAGGTGAGCATAGTCAGATGTGTACCTCGGACATTAGGAAAGCTCATTTTAATAAACTCAGAGAATGCTAGGCAGGATCCCATGACTAGATAAACTAAAAGGAAAAAGGAGTCCAAGATGGATGGGAGTTTCTGAAAAATGACATACTGAAGGCACAATCACAAACCACTCCAATGAGAGAGAAAAATGGGAGACATCTAAAGAAACCAATGTGGCTGCACAGAGAGCTTTTTGATGAGCAGAGAATTAGGGCCTTTTTACATGAATGCCCCTCACCACATGTGTGTGGTGGTGGGAGGGGTGCCCGTGTGAATGCCACCCATGGTGGGTGTACGGTGGGGGCACCGTAGGAATGGTGTCTGCGGTGAGTGTGGGGGGGTGCTCCCACGCTCCATCCGTCTCCGCCCATCGCACATGTCGGTTGCTCCGTGTGTGGAGATGGGTGTGCACCTGTGGGAATGGGTGCACACCCACCGCGGGCGCACATCCATTGAAAAGGGCCCTAAAAAGAACATTATAAAAAATGGAAGATCCGACAACTCATGAAGGATGTATACAGACAAGTAGCCCAGACTTGAAGGGACAGTGTCAGGATGGCAAAAGCACAGAATGAGCTGAGACTAGTGAGGGAGACTAACAACAACAAAAAGGGTTTTTTCAGGTATGTAAAAAGTAAGAGGAAGAAAAAGGAAGCAGGTCCGCTGCTCGGTGAAGATGGTGAAATGTTAACAGTTGACTAAAAGAAGGACCAAACTACTCCACTTATATTTTGCCTTCGTCTTTTCCCCAAAGGGAAACTGTGTACAACCTGGTAAAAGTAGCATGACTGATGAGGAGAAAGGGATTGCGGCTTAGGATAGATAAAGAGATAGTTAGAGAATACCTAGCTACTCTAAATGACTTCAAGTCTTTGGGGCTGGGTGAAGTGCAACCTAGGGTACTGAAGGAACACTCATAACACTCTTTGAGAACTCCTGGAGAACAGGCGAAGTGCCGAAATACTGGAGATGGGCAAATGTTGTCTCTATCTTCAAAAAGGGGGGGAAAAAGAGGATCTGGGAAACTATGGACTGGTCAGTCTGACATTGATACCTGGAAAGATACTAGAACATATTATAAAGCAGTCAATCTGTAGGCATCTAGAAAACAAAGCAGTGATTTCTTGGCAAATCCATGCTGGCTTCAAGTATGTCATGCCAGACTAATCTCCTTTTCTGTTTGAGTTACTAGTTTAGTGGATGATGGGAATGCTGTGGATGTAATATATCTTGATTTCAGCAAAGCATTTGACAAAGTCCCCTATGACATCCTTGTTGACAAGCTGGTAAAATGTGGACTAGATGATACTACAATTAGGTGGATTTACAGCTGGTTAAAGAACTGTATGCAGAGTGCTCATTAATGGCTCCCCAACAAACCAGAGGGAGGTATTGAGCAGGGTGTCGCAAGGCTCTGTCCTGGTCCTGTTCAACATCTTTATTAATGACTTGGATGAGGGATAGCTAATACCTTAGAAAACAGAAATAAAATTCAGGATGATCTTGATAAGTTGGAAAACCTGGGCTAAAACTAAAAAAAATCAAGTTCAACAGAGACAAAATGTAAACTTCTGCATTTAGGTAAGAAAAATCAAATCCATAAATACAGGTTAGGGGATACCTGGCTTGGTAGCAATACATGTGAAAAGGATCTGGGGACTGTAGTTGATCACAAACTGAACATGAGTCAGCAGCGCGATACAGCTGCAGAAAAGGCTAATGCAGTGTCAGGCTGCATTAACAGAAGCCTCATTTCCAAGTCACGAGAAGTAATAGTTCCTCTCTATTCTGCACTGGTCAGGCCTCAACTGGAGTACGGTGTCCAGTTTTGGGCACTGCACTTTAAGAAGAACATTGTCAAATTGGAATGGGTTCAGAGGAGGGCGACAAAGATGGTCTGGAAACTAAGACCTATGAGGAAAGGTTGAAGGAGCTGGGTATGTTTAGCCTAGAGAAATGAAGACTTAAGGGGCGACAAGGTAGTGGTCTTCCACTACCTGAAGGGCTGTCACAGAGAGGATGGCAAGGACTTGTTCTCTCTTGCCCCTGAAGGTAAGACAAGAAATATTGGCCTCAAATTACAAAAAAGCAGATTTCGGTTAAACATTAGGAAGAATGTCTTAATGTTAAGAGCTGTTCGACAGTGGAATAAATTGCCTAGTAAAGTGGTGGGTTCTCCTTTGCTGGAGGTTTTCAAACAGAGACTAGACAGCCATCTTTTGGGGATGCTGTAGCTTTGGATTTTCTGCACTGAGCAGGGGGGTGGACTAGATGACCTCTGAGGACCATTCAACCCTATGAATGTATGATTCTATGAGCATCTCATGGGGAGCCAGACTCGTGTTCCATTCTCCCCTCTATCAAGCCAGGCACATGCCTCACTATCCCTTAAGCCTGCAGTTCCCTTGAGCCAGGCCCATGCCCCATTCCACCCTCCTCAAGCTAAACACCTCTCCACCCAGTTAGCTGTGTTCTCCTCTCTCCCCATAACTGGTGCTCCCGAAATGAAAACAAAACCACACACACAGCACGTGGGTACAATGTTTGCTTGCTTCACTTTCTCCAAATCGAAGAGATGAGTCCCAATAGCAGCTGGCAACTCCCTCTTTAGTTCCTGAACATTGGTACACAGTTCTGGGTTTATTCCCTTTGGTTGGGAGCCACAGTCATGGGATTGGGGTCTCTACCTCACTCTAGCTTGTCTGTGACACAGTTTCTCCCCAGTTGAAGCACCCACTGGCTCAGCTCCCTTGTATCAAGCCAAAGAAAGGTAGATCCCAAGCTCACCCTAGGAACTGGCTGAGGAGGAGATTGTCTGGAAACCCAGGAAGTGGTTGGCTACACCAGAAAGGCCACAATCTGATGGGGGCTGGTGGAGTGATGGAAGTTGAGGTGTGGTGATTCTTTGTGAACTGTGGGTACTGAGCACCATCTACTAAATGCACAGTGGTGAAAACAAAGGGATCACTCTGAGTGTGTGTGTGCATGGACTGAATCTGGACTGAAAGCACTTGGAAAGGGAGCCTGTACAGTGACAGTCTAACTGCCGTGTTGGTCCCAAATGTAAGAGATGAAGTCACAGTTATTCAAAGGATGTCTCTTGTTGGACCAACAACCTCTGCTGGTATGTAAACTATTGAGCTGCTCAGGTCCTTCCTCAGGCATGTTAAAAAGTCAGCACTATAGACTGAGCAAATGCAAGACAGGCACATCTTGCATGTATTATCACTTGGAAGGGAAAAATCATTAGCATCTCAAACATTTAAATGAGAGGAAACCAATAATCAAATGATAAAAGTAAAGTAGGCTAGGTAGATAGATATAATAGCAAGCACTTAGAAGAGGAACTGCAAGAGAAGAAATTGAAGGAAGAAAGGTAGTTGGCATTTCAGGCTAAGTACATTGCATGGCGAAAGTATAATAGCATTATCAAATTTAAAACAGACCTAAGCACTAGAAAAGTCCATGAACTACAGCTGGCAGTCACGGTTCTGTTGGAAAAGACTAAACATGTACATAAGGACCAGGGGACTAAAGTTTTCTTTTTCAAAAGGGGATAATGTGAGTCCTGACGATCGAGTTAGGTTTATTCAGAGGCACAACAGAGCAGCCCTACGGGAGATGGAAGCAACAGAGTTTGTGCAAGAACAATGTGATTTTGGCAGGGGTTTGAAATCCAGCCTGAAATAAAATTAGTTGAATGCTGGCAGTTTTACAGTTTAGTCTGTAAAGTCAGCTCAGCATGCAGTGGAGAACATTGGAGTTCTGCATTTTACTTCCTATTGTGCAAGATGTTGAACTCCATCCCCAACTTTCCAGAAGGTTTAGAAAAGGTAAGATTGAAAAACCAAAGATGTTTGCTATGGACCCCGTGCAAGAAGAGCCTTTTGAAATATAGAAGCTATTTAGCAGGGTTTACTGGGCTCAAATTTCATATTATTGTTGGCTTGTTGTGTTGGATTGATTTATTTTTTTGACCAGCTATTCTAAGCTGGATAGACAGCGGTGAGCCCCCCTGCCGCAGTGTGCTGTAGGAAGGGATGCTGGTGGATCAGTGGGTGGTATTCTTCTTTCAGAATCTACTGAACTAATGCCCCATGCATGAATACCTTAGTTATTTCTTATTCATACAGTGTCTCAAATGAGCAAGGAACTTTACGAAATGGGTGGGTGAGGTAGAGTGCCTAGTCCTGTGATTTTAAAAACTAAGCACAGGCAAGATGGAACATGTGAAGGCACAGGGTAGGGGAGATAAGAGCCATGTCTGTGGTTGCAATCCTCAAACCACTTACTCCAGAGTTGTCCCATTGAAATCAATATGCAGCCATTGTGGTGGTGGCTTTGTTGTTCATGGTTTTGGTGGTGATGCTGCCTAAGATGTATTTTTATTTATTCATTCTGTTTTGTTTTTGGGTCAGTGGGAGAGGTAGAACAATGGGAAGGGGAGGAAGAGGATGAGGGAAGCAGCAAAGAAAGGACTAGTTTTCAACAGCAAAGGGGTACACAAGCAGGAGGAACCAGAACTTAATAGCTCTTCCCTTCCCCTGATCTTCCTGCTCTGGGACTTGCAGGGAACTGCTGGCAGGGAGAACTCAAATAACAGGCAGGTAGTGAGACAAAGATGCTGTGAGGAAAGCAAGAAAGCAGGAAGTGTGCTAGTGTTTTCTGGGATTAGAGAAGAGCAGCACTGTATGGGATCAATATCATTGTGTCATGCAGAAGACCGACCTCCCTGAAGCTTTGTCACCACTATAACCGCACTTGGTTGGAAAGGTACCTCCCTCTTGTGCTCACCGCCTTGCTCATGTGTACACAGGGCAGGTTAAAATGAGGTGAGGGAAATTAACCTCAAAAGAAGGCACTTGAGAGAACAAGCCTAAAGAGGAAGTGGAGTAATAGATGAAGAGTAAAGAGAGAGGAAATGAGCTCAGGCAAGAAGGGTAATCAAGCATAGCGTTTAACATGAGTGCTGTTATCTGGGATAAGAAGACGAAAACGTTCATTCTCCTGGTTCAGTGGTGCAGTTACCGACTGATTGGAGGTACACTATTAGTTGCCCTTGAAGCTTTTTCTTCTTGGGACCTGCTCTTCATAAATGGAAACTCACTGTGGTCTGGGGTGGCGCACTGCATGAAAGGAAGTTTTGCCTCCTGCACCCATAACAGTGTCCCAACCAAGTGCCTGCTCTTGCCCACTGCTGATTCCTCCCCCCCCCCCGTTTTTTTCTTAAAAGTCCTATTCCTGCCTTCACGAGGCTGCCCCATCCTACAAGTCCCGTGTTGTGCTGGGCTGCAGTGGGGAAGAAGGACAAGGATGGACTGTCTTGCTTTTACTAGGGATGGGCGAACAGAACTGAGTTCGGAAATTCGGTTCGGTTCGAAAATTGAGTTCAGTTTGGCAGTTCAGTTCGGTCGACCGAACTGGTCAAGTTCGGTCCAAACTGCGAACTTCCAAACCGTGTTCGCCCATCCCTAGCTTTTACTGTTTAGCAGGGAGCCAGCTAGTCCTACCCACAAGGAGGTCATATGGGCAGGGCTAGCAGACTAGCCTGAGGAGCAATCTAGCTCTGCCCCAGTGTTTCTTGGCAGATGGAGCCCTCCCTGCCACAAAACACAGTAGTGGTGGCTGGTGAGTCACTAGTCAGGGCTAGAAGTGGACGAGCCTGGGCCAGCGGTAAGCAGGGCCAATGGCAGGTGGGGCCAGAATTAAAATTTCACACTTATATGACCAATGGAATAGAACATGTTCAGATTTCTACTTTTCCCAGATTAGGAAGAAATATAGATGTATAATTCACCTATGGAAAACAAATTCAGCGTATCTAGTAATTCAATTTATTCAGGTTGTGTTTACGTGAATTCCACTCCACAGAATTACTACCTCACCATAGACTTATATAGTGGCATTATGATATTTTCAGTTTTATTCCGTTGCATCTCTACCCAGCGAAACTGGGTGGAGGCATCCCATGTGAAAAGGGCCCATGTTGCAGGGCTGCAGTATTGCCCTGTACCATGTATAATAAAATGTACCACCCATTTTATTGGTGTTAGAGTGTCTGTGTGAAAAGGGCCCTAGTTCTAGTAGTGTTTGAGAGGGTAAATAACCATTCCTATTAACATGTTCCACACCACTCATGATTTTATAAACTTTTATCCTATCCTCTCTCAGTGGGCCCGCTAGGATGGGAGGGGCAATGCCCCTCCTGGCCCCCCCAGGGCTTCCCTGGCTGGTGGCAGCTGCCGCAGCTTTATACAAGACAAAAAAAACCAAAAACGGCCCCATCGGCATCGCGCTGAATGTCGGAGCCATCTCGAAGAACCTTGTTTAGAGAGGCAGAGACCTTCTGAAGGTGTCTGCCTTTCTAAACCAGGTTCTTCAAGGTGGCTCCACACATTCATCTCACCGGTTGTGTGTGCACACGCGCGCACAACCGGTGACTCACACCCCCCCCCCTTTCAGGGTCAAAAGGGAGGCATTCTCCCTTTATGCAGAGTGGGTGGCTAGAAGAGTCGTTCATTCTGCATAAAGGGACCCTGCAAAGCAAGAGTGCCGCAGGGGGCACTGTTACATTGCAGGGGCCAGGCAGAGGGAAAGTTAATACGGGGGTGCCCAGTAGATGCGCCCTCGGTATGAACTAAAAGCTGCTGACGCGGACGCAGCTCTTAGCCTCCCCGAATCCCTTCCTCCCTGGGAGAAGTGGCGGTGCTGAGGAGAGGAGCCGGCGGCCCTGGTGAGTAAATTGTGGGGCCTGGGGGGGGGGCACATGGTGGGAGGAGGCGCACATGGGGGGTGAGTGCGGGCACACGGGGG
>QEPC01012655.1:3018972-3065346 GCA_003113815.1 Sphenodon punctatus | reverse complement strand
GGACCTGGCCTCCCTCATCCATGCCTTCGTCACCTCGAGGCTCGACTACTGCAACGCGCTCTACGTGGGGCTTCCCTTGTTCTTGGTTCGGAGGCTGCAGCTAGTGCAGAATGCGGCGGCTCGTCTTCTTACGGGGACGGGCCGCCGGGAGCATATTACACCGGTGCTCCGAGCTCTGCACTGGCTGCCGATAGCGTGCCGAGCCAAGTTCAAGGTGCTGGTGATGGTTTATAAAGCCCTACACGGTCTCAGCCCCTCATACCTTAGGGACCGCCTCGCCCTCCGTGCCCCAGAGCGGCTCCTGTGGTCTGCCGGCGGTGCCTTCCTGGAGGTCCCCCGTGTCAAGCGGGGGGCCACGATGGAGAGGGCATTCTCGGTAGTGGGTCCGCGGCTGTGGAACTCCCTTCCGAGGAAGCTCGCCTGGCCCCTAGCCTGTTAACATTTCGGCGAAATTGTAAGACCTGGCTGTTCGCCCAGGCCTTTGGGAGGGAGGGTGGGTAGGGTGGGTTTTTTTTAGTTCCCCCACCTATTTTTGGTTTTAGATGGTTTTTCTAGCCCTGTTTAATATTTTTATAATATTTATGATTATTTTTAATTGATTTTATTGTATTTTAAAATGCTGGAAGCCGCCCCGAGCTGCGTGGCAGGAGGGGCGGGGTAGAAGTCTATAAAATAAATAAATAAATAAATTCCTTACTGATCACTTTGAAATAAAAAATTTGTTTTGAATACCGCAATGACACTAGCTTGTTAATATTCCTTTTCGGTAAACCAAATTAAATAATTAGAATGACTGGTAGAGTCTTTGCATGATTAATATTTCTTACAATCGATGCATATAAAATTAATAAAAGATTTGTCCTGAGTAAATTTCCAGGCTCATGGGTTAAATTAAGATGGATTTCAGGGAAACAAATACTGTGTAATATAATGATAGATCTGTTTCAGACAATTTTAGTGTATTGCATCTGACATAGTCAGGCCTCTGAAATCTAACTAAAAGCTTCCTGTACTCTGCCTCTCCATACTTTATGATGATGATACTCTGCAATGCATTATCACTGGCTCCCTACAGCTGTGCACATACTAGCGGAAGCCAGTGCAGATTGTCTGCTTGCTGCTGAGGAAAACAACTTCTATGAAAAAAGCGTGCCAAAATCTTAGGATAATAGCCTTAGAAACGATGTTCAGCACCCTTTTATAACTCAAACTGGGAGCTGTGTCTTAGGGTGAAAACAAACAAGAGATTAGCCTTCTGGAGTCCAGGGTTGTTCTGTGGGGTTCGTGCAGGTTCCACGTGATAAATGGGACAAGTGGGCAGGTGCCTCCTCCATTCCCTCTTCTGGTGCACAGGTTTGGTGACCCCAGGGTACAGGACACCACCAGTGATGTGGTTTTCATCAGTTTTCTTGTTTGTGTTTGCTTTTTGGAATGCTTCCAAAAGTGAAAGTAAACGGGCACAGTGCCTGCGAGAGTGAGAGCAGAGGGAGCGCTTGCTCCTTGGACTGCTTTAGGCGCTCCGTCCAGGACTCTATGATCCTGGTGGACCTGTACGTGTGCGGAGGCTGCGCGCACCCTAGTACACAGGAGGTGGCCACGTGGAAGCACATTTGCCTGCCTTAGTGAACATGCACGCACACGGCAGACTCCACGTTCTCTGGGACGCTGCCGTGTTGAGTGGGAGCTGTGGGGTGGGTGGGTGGGTGTGTGTGCGGGCGAACATTTGGCAGCCACCTAATGGGTTGACAGGTGGGCACCCATTTGTTGTGGGCTACTGTTAACACCCGTAGTCTTATACAGGTGTCATTGCCATATACAAAACGTTTTGTATATGGCAATGATACTAAAGCATCGTTTCATTCCATAGTAGTGACTAGGGTTGCCCAGAGCTTTGAAGGACGTAGGGCCATGTTGAAAGGAAGTGTGAGACTCCTGATTTTTCTGACATGGCCATGCTCCCTTTGGAACATTGGGAGTCTGGGTCATGCATGTCTGAATGTCTGAAAGGGGACAGGAAAATATCTTCATTCTGTCCCTTTCTTCTCCCCCACGGTCTATCTTCACAAAGGACACCTTCTTTTGGTTGAGGTGAGTCCCTTACTAGTGTCCTAGCCTCCAGGCCTTCAGTTTACTGCAAACCAGGCTGGACGTACCTGAGCTTTGCTGTGCGCTGCACTTTCCAATCATGAGTGCTGTGGAACAAAAAATAGTGAACTGCTGTTCTTCCCTCTCAAATAATATTAGAACTAGGGGATGCTATGAAACTAAGGCTACATTCCCCCAACTAACTTGACTAATAGTCGTTTTCTTAAACTAGGTTTAAAAAGGGATTGGATAAATTCTTAAAGAATAGGCCCCCAAAATTATTATTATTATTATTATTAACAAACATTTATATAGCGCCAGCAGTGTACCTGGCACTTTTAACTATTAGTCTGGTTAGTTGGAGGAATGTAACCTCTAATTGTTGGGAGCTGGGAGTAAACGGCATAGAATGACTTACTCCATTATGACCTGTTCTGGACTTGTCTTAAACAACCAAAGCTGGCCAATGTGAGGGCATTTTTACATGCATCTTTATTGCTTCTGGACTTCAAAGTCTGGGTTAGGTAAACTTGCGTACAGGGACTTCAGACACTCCCCCGCCCTTCAGGAAGTCGGCCGGGTGCTGTTGTAAACAGTGGTGCCCGGCGACATCCGCATGTTTCGTGACCCAGACTTGTAAGTCCCTGGTCCTGACTTCCTGGAGAGCAGGGGAGCGGCTAAAGTCCGTGTGTGCAAGTTTACTGAACCTGAACTTTGAAGTCTGGGAGCAATAAAGGTGCGTGTAAAAACGTCCTCCGAGACAGGATGCTGGCCTGACTGGACCATTGGTCTGACCCAATATGGCACTTCGTATGTTTTGGTCCTCTGCACTTCCCTGACCTTGGCCAGCCCTTTTGACACAGGAGGTGGTCAACTTCTTGTAACTCTGAGCCCTACTTTCTAGTGGTTTATATAGCCAGAGTTTGAGCTCCTCAGCTGGTGGTCCCCAAAATCTAGCAGCTTCCTGTCCTGCCTAGCTGGGAGCATTCGGCCCAGCACAATATCAGCCATTCTCCAATTAACCCTTTCTGATCTTACACATGGTTTCTTCGCTGCTTGCTCCAAGAGTAGTTACCCAGCTCCCACTCTGGGTCTGGATATGATGGGGCTTCTTTAGACACCAAATTCTTTATTGTGAGACATATATACCAGTAGAACCTACAAAGTGCCATACAGGATTCTGGATCATTGTTCAGACAAATGGTCCATCGAGCCCATCATCCTGTCTCCAACAGTGGCCATTCTTGATTGCTTCAGAGAAGTATCCCGACAGTCAGAGGCTGCACCCCCAACCTACTTGACTGATAGCCATTTATGTAAAAAACATAAGACGAAAAGCATGCTGACTTTTTCAAGGTGCCAATGCAGGCATTGATCCTACTATCTCTTGCATGCAAAGTAAGTGTTCTACCATTTGAGCTAATCCCACCCACAGGTTTGTCCTTTTAAAGGATACATTTTATGCAGTACATAAGTGATACTCTGGTACCGGCCCTGGAAACATCAAACCGTACCCACAGTGGGTAAAAAATTAATTATGTCCAGCATCTGTTACTTTATAAATAAAGAATCATGCAATAGTATTTTCTACTCTTGCGTCCATGACAATGTGAATTTATAGTCATAAAATAAATTGGATATAAAGTTTTTACGCTTTATATCCATAGATTTGTATATACTTTGCATAGATGATAGAATATGCTCTTATGGTTATCATGCTTGCTTTGATGGCAACCCCTAAACTGGAATGATAGAGAAAACCCCTGTATGAGAGTGACAGGCAAATTTATGTGTAATGTTCTTTAATCCTGCTTCAGTGCGGGGGATGGATTAGATTTGTCCATAGCAAAATTTACTTTTCCACCTTTTTCCCCAGGAGCTGCTGAATAAGTCCATGCAAAGAGTTCTGAGGCTGGCCATTCTAGCACTGCTTCTCCCTGGTTCCGGGAGCACGGAGTGCTGGTGCTGTCTGGAGATGGACCCTGAGGTTCAGTCAGTACCACCGCTGTGGTTATGTTGTGCCTGCATGTCAGTGCTACATGGACTGAGCCCCGCAACCTCTGGCCCCTTCTTCTCACCAAGGGTGGCCTCATGGAGCACCCTCTGGAGTACACAGCAAGGCTACAGCATACCACGCTCCCACTGGCTTAAGGAATGGGTGCTGGGGGATTAAAGGAGATGGGGCTTGGAATCTCTGCAGTAGAAGTTGCCTGGGACTGAGAGCCTGGCACAGTGATTGGAAGTGGCAGGCAGCAGCAGCAGCAGCGTTGCCCCGGACAGCCCAGAAGGAACTAGGGAACCTTGGTTCTGCTGTCCTGCAGGAGCAGGAGCTCCAGGGCTGCCACTTGTTTCACTCATGCAGTGAATCAGCCCTGACTAAATGATCTTTAGGTGCACCTACAGTACTATGGCCCTATGTATCAGTGTGGGACTCATGCAGTGAGGTAACTCAGTAAACGCTGTAAGAGACATGTATGCAGTTGATACCATCTGCACACCCTGGTCCCGACCTCCATTACAGTATTTTATCCAGTGTGAGAAATAGTGTTAAAGGCAAGTCTAGAAAAGATTGCTAGTTTAGAAAGATTGTCTCTGTGTAACTTGATATGGGAATTGATTGATAAATAAATATATTAAATGAAATGGCGTTCTCAGTGACTGATCTACAGCTTTGGAACTCCATTTCCATGGAAGCCATGGAAAGATTAGGACAGAGGTTCCGGACAACAAGATTGCATTGCTAAGAACAGAGATAGTGGATTCTAAAAGAGGTTTAAAAGTTCTGTCCTCAGGTTTTTGTTTTCTAAACTTTCAGCTAATATGATATCACAAATGCACTGGTTAGACTATGATGATATATTTAAAAAAAACTATAGGGCTATTAATTTTTAAAAGAAAACTAGACACTTGTTATGAACGTATGTGTTGCAGGCATTTTGTAAGTTATTTCCTGTATCATGATAAGGATAATCCTATCTAAAGGACTGCCTCCTCAATTACGTTTCATCAGGCTCTGTTGTGTAAGCTGGCCGTGCCCTCTTGCAAGTATTATCATTATACCAGGTCCGGACACCAGGGGCATACAGAGAGGCTTTCTCAGTGGCTGATCTACAGCTTTGGAACTCCATTTCCATGGAGCTTCTCCAAAGCCCAAGTCTGAACATTTTCCAGGGGCAATGCAAGACCTACTTATTTGTCCAGCCTTTTAGCAGATGGGGATAGGGCTTGCGGCAGGGATGGGAGTGGTTTTAAGTGGGATGTTGTAGAGATTAATATTTTTACTAGATTTATATTATTATGCTGTAAACTGCCCAAGCCTTTGGGGAAGTATGAGTTATAAATTAAAACAACATTAAGAACATAAGAAGTGCCATACTGGGTCAGACCAATGGTCCATCTAGCCCCCAGCATCCTGTCTCCGACAGTGACCAATCACGGTGGCTTGGGAGAAGCACCCAGTAGGTCACAATGGGGAATCCATTCCCTGTTGTTTCCCCCCCAGCTTCTGTTATGTTCCTGATCCTGTCTGGCTCATAGCTGCTAATGGATCTATCTTCCAGAAACTTGTCCAAACTAAACTCGGCTATAGTACTGGCCCTTACCACAGCCTCTGGCGGTAGATTCCACAACCCAATTGTACGCTGAGTAAAAAAATATTTTCCTTTATTTGTTTTAAAGTTTCCACCCATGAGTTTCATGGAGTGTCCTGTAGTTCTAATACTAGCTGAGAGGGTAAATAACTGCTCCTTGTTTATTAGTTCCACACCACTCATGATTTTATAGACCTCTATCATATCTCCTCTGTCGTCTCTTCTCCAAGCTGAAGAGCCCCAATCTACCAAGCCTCTCCTTATATGGGAGCCCTTCCATGCTCTAGATCATTTCTCTGTATCTTTTCTGTATCTTTTCTCTGTATCCTTCTCTGTATCTTTTCTAGCTCAGATATGTAACTCTTTCGAGATGGGGCGACCAGAACTGCACACAATATTCCAGGTGTGGTTGCATCCTTGATTTGTATAGAGGCATTATGACATCCTCAGTTTTATTCTCTATCCCCTTCTGAATAATTCCTAACATTCTGTTTGCTTTTTTGACTGTTGCTGCGCACTGCGCTGTGGATTTCATTGTATTGTTCACAGCCACCCCCAGATCCATTTCCTGAGTGGTAACTCCTAGTTTAGTACCCAGCATTGTGTATGCATAGTTTGGATTATTTTTCCCTACGTGCATCACTTTGCACTTGTCCACATTAAATCTCATTTGCCATTTAGATGCCCAGGCACCCAGTGTCGTAAGATCCCGTTGCAGTTCCTCACAGTCTGCTCGTGTTTTAACTACCTTGAATAACTTGGTGTCATCTGCAAATTTGATCACCTCACTTTTAACACCCTTTTCCAAATAATTAATAAATACGATAAACAGCACTAGTCCCAATACAGATCCCCGAGGCACACCACTTTTTACATCTCTCCATTGTGAAAACTGACCATTTAGTCCAACCCTTTGCTTTCTATTTTTTAACCAGTTTCTGATCCATAATAAGACACTACTCCTATCCCATGACTTTTTAACTTTCTCATGAGGGACCTTATCAAATGCTTTCTGGAAATCTAGTTACGCTCTATCTACTGGGTCTTCCTTGTCCACATGCTTATTTACACCCTCAAAGAATTCCAACAGGTTAGTGCGACATGACTTACCTTTACTAAATCGGTGTTGACTCTTCCCCATTAAGCCATGTTTGTCAACATGCCCTGTAATTCTGTCCTTAATGATGGTTTCCACCATTTCCCCCGGCACAGACATCAAGCTTACCAGTCTGTATTTTCCAGGATCGTCTCTGGATCCCTTTTTAAATATCGGGGTTACATTTGCCACCCTCCAGTCCTCGGGTACAGTGGCAGATTTTAGTGATAGATTACAAATTACTAACAGTAGGTCTGCGATTTCATATTTGAGTTCCTTCAGAACTTGGGGGTGAATGCCATCTGGCCCTGGTGACTTGTTAGTGTTCAGTTTGTCAATTTGCCCTAGAACATCTTCCAACGTCACATTGATTTGTGACAGCTCTTCCAATACCTCGCCCACAAAGCAAGGATCCGGCGTGGGTACCTCCCCAAAATCCTCCGCAGTGAAGACTGATGCAAAGAACTCATTCAGCTTCTCTGCAATGTCCTTGTCCTCCCTGAATGCCCCTTTTACTCTCTTGTCTTCTAATGGCCCAACCGACTCCCTAGCAGGCTTCTTGCTTCTGATGTATTGAAAAAAAATGTATTGCTTGTTTTTGCCTCTTTAGCAAGCCTCCCTTCAAAATCTCTCTTGGTCTGCCTTATTAACACTTTATATTTACGTTGCCAGTGTTTATGCTCTTTCGTATTATTTTCATTGAGACTAGCCTTCCATTTCTTAAAGGATGCCTTTTTGACTCGAATAGCCTCCTTCACCTCCTCATTTAGCCACAGTGGAAGATTTTTAGTCTTCCTGCTTCCTTTTTTAACTTGCAGGATGCCTTTAATCTGGGCTTCCAGAAGGGTGCTTTTAAACCACCTCCACGCCTCCATAGTCTCCCCTTTTAAAGTTAAATGCTACTGCTGTATTTTTGTTTGTCTTTCTCACTCCAGAAATTACATCAAACGTGATCATTTTAAAAAAATAAATAATTAAATTTATTTTTCAATTTAATACCCTGCCCCTCCTGCCATCAGGCAGCCTGGGGCTGCTTGTGATCACTATTGTCTAGTGGCTCTGCCACAGTTACTCCTTACACCATATTCTGCGTGCCACTCAGGACTAGATCTAGAATAGCTCCTCCGCTCATTGGTTCCAGAACCAGCTGTTTTAGGAAGCAGTCATTTACAGAATCCAGAAATTTGACCTCCACATCCTGACCCGAGGAAACATTCACCCAATCAATATTAGGGTAATTGAAGTCACCCATTATTATTATGTTGCCGACTTTAGTAGCCTGTCTAATCTCTTTTAGCATTGCTTTATCAGTCTCTCCATCCTGGTCAGGGGGATGATAGTATAGCCCTACTACAATACTCTTCCCCTTTTATACCTGTAATTTCTATCCATAGAGATTCTAGGGAACAGTTTGCATCCTTTAAAATTTGAATTGTACATGACTCAATGTTGTCTTTTACGTATAGAGCCTCCCCACCACCAACTCTATCTACTCCGTCATTCCGATATATTTTATACCCTTGTATAACAGTGTCCCATTGGTTATCCTCATTCCACCATATGTCTGTGATACCTATAATGTCTAGATCTTAATTTAGTGTCATACACTCTAATTCTCCCATCTTACTTTTTAGGCTTCTAGCATTTGCATATAGACATTTATGTGTATTCTTTAGGACTTGTAAACATTAGGACTTGGGTTTATAAAACAGCTGTTGATATAACAGATCAGTGCAGTACCAAATAAAACCAAAAGCCTCCTGATGGAGTCAGTTCATGTGGAATCAGTAAAAGGAGTCCAGATTCCCGGAACCAGGCTCTAGAACCTTTTGTATTTGACCAAGCTCAAGAAAAGTGGCCGGGGTGTGTGTGGCGTGGCATCATTTCAGGTAGGTGCCAGATATAGCCATGTCCCTACACAGTTGCTCCACTGAAGAAAACATGTAGTAAAAGGATCATGAGCATATACTGCTAGAACTGGAGTCTAGAGATATGAACTGAGAGCTGCAGAACAGAGCCTGCAAAAGTAGCAGCTAACCTGGAGAGACTTGGAAGAGCCAGAAGATCTTGCCTGGTTAAAGGAGCTGTAGAGCGAGTGAGAAGGTTGGAGGCGTAAAAGGAACCAAACTAGATGAGGACTTCAAAGAAATGGAGAGGAAAGTGGATGTCACTAGCAGGACTTTGATGGAAGTAAAGGCCAAAACAATAGAGTATCTTCAACCCAATCCAGCTTCTGGAGATAAACTCAGCATACTCAACACAATGTCAAAAAGTTGAAGCCAGGAGAAAGGACCAGGCTACCCTCAGGCTGAAGCATTGCTGGCAGATGCTATGATAAAATTTGGAAAAGAACTTGGAGATGCCTATCACCACTGTACTGCGTTTATCTTAGTTCTTTATAAAAAGAGGGACAGTTCTTCTCATTCCATTGTTCCCTTCCCAAGGAATACAGTTCACACAGGTTTAATATTGCCTAACCAACATTACATCTTTTCATCAAAATGACTCGGAATCCTGTTCTCAGAGAACCAGAATAATGGAGACCCTGTGGTTTCTCTGCAAGTGAACTACCACTGTACTGTATGTGCTGCCGGTGTACATGGTGGTTGTATATGCAGCCAGCTTTATATACCAGATTGTTAACAAAAAGCCTGTTCAATCTCTAGGTAAATAAAAAACCTTACCAGGAAGAGAGACCAGTATTAAAGAACTTGGGTCACAAGCCAAATGTATTTGCTCAGAAACGTCAAAGACAGTAAACAAAATGACAGCAACACAGTGTGAAGAATAAAACATATTTAAGTGTTATTTACTTCACATTTTGGCACAAAATGTACACATGTAAAGCACCGGGTCCTTACCACACCCATCCATTAAAAAAACAAACCACCCCAACAACCATAACAAAACCCACATGGTGTATTTTAATTTTCAGCTAGGTTGTGTTCTTCAAACATCAGTTGTGTATATTCTGCCCTCAATGAGGACTAAATAAAATTGATTTTTTTGTGCTGAGCAATTAAAGATGTGTGACTGTATAAGCAAAAAGCATTTCCTCACAAGTTTAGTTCTTTCTTTTCTCTTTCCCCGCCACTTCCCCCATTTTGTGTGGACAGTGCTGTGCCTAGCTTATCAGCATTCTTTTCGTAACAACTGTGAAAGTTCTGTTTAGTTTAGTTATCCAGAGTCCTAGACTTTCAGAAAGTTAATATGCTGCTTTGGATGCGCCACTTCAGTAATGGATCATGTGACATGAAGGCAATCCCACTGCTTAATGTATAAACTATATCATGGAAAGCGCAAACGGCTAGAACTGAGAGAACCCTATTATTTACAGGGTTTACAAAAGCTCCCAACCAGTCTGAGTGTTACAGGTTGCTTTGTATGGTGTTGATTTGAACCACCCATGCAGGTTCACTGGTATGTTCATGATGATGAATTATTATGTTGAAGGACAACGTATTACAGCTAGCTGCCTGTGTGCCACTGTTTTCCCTAGGTGTCTATATAACACTGATTAGCCTAGTATCTATGGGTGATTTCAGACGTTACGTGGTCAAAGGCCACCACAGTCAATCCCCTGTGGTGGCAGCGACCATGTAACGTCTGTTGAGGGAAACGAATGTTTCCCCCCAGATGTTACCACGGCGGGGAATCACATTCGCTGCGTGAGCGGCCGAAGCGGTGGGCCCGGAGGTCGTTGCGCGGCGAATGTGATTCCCCGCCGTGGTGACCCCCGCCGTCACGTCTGGACGGCGGCCATGGGTCGGAATCCCTGCAGGGATTCCGGCCCGTGGCCATAGTGGGCGAGTGCTGCGGCGGCATTGGCCGCGGCGCCCGCCCGTCTCCCCAGAGGGCGAGGAGGGGGTGGGGCCGTGCGGCCGCACATTGTGCCGCGCGGCCCCTCCCCGATTCCCCACCGGGATCCCCCGGCATGTCTGTTATGGCGTGACGGGGTCATCCCGGCGGGGAATTCAAATTTCATTTTGTGATGGGGCGAATCCGCCCTGTCACGTCTGAAATCACCCTATGTTTTTTCTCTCTCATCTTTCCATACATGGACGCTAGGAATATGTCCCCTTTTTGCCTTTTTTTACCAAGTTGTCTATCTGGGGAGGAGGGGAGGTTTCCCAGCTGTGTGAACCTTATTTTGCTTACCAAAGGTTTCTAAACATGAGTTGTAACCAACCATAGGGGTTTACTAGATGCTTTCTTTTGCAGTTTGAAATGAAGAAAACACCAACCGCATTTTGCTGTTCTTGTGAACTCCTAATAGAGACTTCACGAAGGGAACGCATTTGCATTAATATTTACTTATTACACTTGGCAACTGATCCCGCTGAGATGAGACAAACCATGCCTGCAGTTTTTTTGTTTTTAATTGTAATAAGCTTGCCCTCATTGTGTAATAAGCATACAACACCCACAGTTTTTTGCGTATTTACTTAATTTGCCGATTTTTATCTATTGAAACCTATACTTTGCAGTGTGGCTTTTAACTTTAAAAAGATGTTACCTTCTTCCTGTCTCTCTTGGATTGGTGATTCCAGTTACTTACTTCCTTTGTGCCAATTTCCAATTGTAGTTAAAAGTTTCTGTGTTAGATACAAAAGCAGAGATGGAGACAAGGTGGTTTGAATGATCTCTTTTATTAGACTAACTGCTGTTGGTGAAAATGAGCAAGCTTTCAGGCCACACAGGGCCTTTCCCCATGGATGTAGCATAGCCGGCTAGAAATTTTTGCTGAGTTTATATATTTCTAACTAGCTATGCTACATGCCTGAAGAAGGGCCCTGTGTGTCCCAAAAGCTTGCTTGTTTTCACCAACAGCAGTTGGTCCAATAAAAGAGATTATCTGTCACTTGGGATCAACACAGCAACCACAGAAACTCTCTGGAATATAAAAGCACTCAGAAGAGTCAGAAGAAAAGGTTGGCAGAATGATGAACTAACAACTACTAGAATAAGTCTGAGACTGTTCTGAAAGCTTGTTGAAGTCAGTCAGTGGCTGCACTCCCAAACTGCTTGCACACGGGTTCCATGTGGATCCATGTGGTTTGTGCGAGGCACAGTGCCCCTGTAATGGACACACATAGTTTGCGCACATGTGTGCGTGTGTACTGCATGCCATGTTGCGTACAGGGGATGCGATCGGCGCCAATCTTTCCATTGGTGATGTTGGTGGGTTTGGATCAGCCCTGTTTCAAGTGTGTGTAGTTATTTTTGCTGAGACTAGAGATATAATAATTCAAAATGGTCATAGGGAAAAAGTCTGAATCGATATGGAAAGAGTTACCCCTTGAATCACTCCTCCAGGTCAGAGATGAAGCATTCTAGGGAAGCATGTGATTGTTCATGCAAAAATTTATCAGCAGCTAGATAAAGGACTTCATCCTTCAGTGCTGTTAACCTAACACATTTGCTTACCATCAAATTCATGTTTAAAGAATGTAAAGAAAATTTAAATATCCATGTCCACTAAAACAGAAGTGAATGGGTAGAAGAACATGGGTCATACACATACACGTCCTTGATAATAATCCCACAAAGGGTGAACCAACAAGATCGGTCGTCTCTCCTGTCAAGCAGCAAGCAACTTCAACTTCCCTTGCAATCAATAGGAAGCTCTTTTTCTCCATGAAATTTACCTAATGCTGTTAGAGTGATTAACACCTTGAATGATATGCTGATCATGATCTTCATATTTCATGGGATAGTATTACTGTTGTGGTTTTTTAAGGTTCCTCTCCTCACCATAATGAATATCATGTAGAGAAACTGTCAGCCTGGCTCAGGATATTCCTGTTCAGAATGGCATGTATAAAAATATAAATATGCATCCTTGGATATAAAATGGCGGAGAAGACTGTCACTTCAGTAGCTGAAGAAAATGCATGCGGTGGGCATCCTTTTCCAAATTACTGGCTGTTAAAAGGACATGGAATTCATGGCTTTTCCGAGGACTGTTCTTTTCTGACAGGCTTTTCAGTAAGAATGAGGATGCAGAAGTCATTCCTGATGGGTTAAGAGCTCCCAAAATTACTTCCTTTCTCTTTTACAAAGATATCTATAAATCCCAAGAGAAAGGCTGATATGGTCTTAAAACTGTTCATAACTCATTTTCCAGTCTCCAAGTGAAATTCCACATGTGAAGTATTGGCTGCGATGAACAGTGTGCTAGCTGCCAAATTCTCTCCTCTTTTTCAAATATGTTTTACTGCCAAAATCCCTATTTATTTTCTTTTTTTTACAAGTATGGCAGTCAAATGGACATTATCTTTGTCTCCTGAGTGTGAGAATGGGTAGATTTTGCCCAGCAGGGCATAATTTATAAAGTACCTGCAATGAATCTGGAAAATGTATGCCTTGGGAGAGAATGTTTCTTTTGGTCCTGGTTTCAAAGCCCTTTTAAAAGATGCTCTGCTTGTACTGATATTTCTGTTAATTACACGCTTTCTTCTTTTACACACTTGATATACAAAGCTTCCCACGTATAGCTGCATCTACTAAAGAGCACTTCCCAAAGCCTTGATCTTATTCTTAACCATGAAAAAACCTGTAAGCAGTTTTTGTAGTAGGCTTTGTACCAAACTGGGAACTAATCAGCAACAGGAAATGAAAGTGGTTTTTCTAGAGGGCCTCGCATTCTAGCTCTGTCACAATAGATTGATCTATATTATTCAGATTTAAACAACAGTAAATAAAACCGAATCAAAAGCTTAAGGAGCCCTAGCATTGAATTACTCTTACAACAATTCCATAATGACCTGCCAGCAGCATTAAAAGTCACATATGGATAACACACAAAGGCCACTTGCTCACGTTACTGTGCCGTCGGATCTCCCGACGGGAAATCTCCTGGCGGGGGATTTTTATGGTGTGCTATGCATGTGGGCACTTGTAAAAAGCTGCATCCGGTGGCTTTGTCAGGGTTGGATTTTGAGCCCTGACAATCGAAAGAAAAAAAGCCGCTGGTCGTGTCTTTTTACAAGCACCTATTTGCACAGTGCACCAAAAGAATCCCCTGCCGGAAGATTTCCCCACTGGAAGATTCAGCAGCATGGTAACGTGAGCAAGTGGCCAAACTCAACCTACTAACAGCATTAATCGATCCCAGTAAATGAAACAGCAATTCATTTTCTATCTACTTCAATATCACCTTTTGAGAGTCTGCCCTCTGTCTTCTCTGGGATCCCTGACTCTTGCTTGGTGATCAGAAGGCCACCAAGTTTGGGATAGCAAGGTAGACTAGATATTAATTTCCAGAGTCACAGGTTCATTGCCAGAACTTCTTTGTCAGATGTCCTATATCGTGAAAGGAGCACCTCCACTGACCTCTAGGACAGTGTATTATCTCCTTTTGCTGCATGACACACTCAGGTTTCCTAATTATAGTAACAATTTAAATTGATAGAATTCATCAAATCATCTTATCCCTGAACTCAGTGGTTCTCAAACTTTTAAAACTACCCCTGTCCAATTACTTGTGGTGGTTAAGCCCGCCTCTCCCCATGCGGACACCTTGCTCCCTCTCCTTCCTCCCCACCCTCCTGTTGCTTTCCCTGGAACCAGGGCTCAAAATTCTGTTCTCAGGGTTTCTGGAGCAGTGCTAGCTCAGCCGCACTACCGCTGCTCCCTGGAACTCTGTCCTGTAGGCCCTCTTTGCCCCAGCTTAGCCATACACCTCAGGTTCCTGCCGGCTGGTAGCTTCAGGAAGCTGGGGCAAGTAACTCCCATCTTTCTCTTGCTCTTCTCCAGCTCCTTGTTCTCTGCCTTGACTTACCTCCAGCTCCGTCTCTGCTCCAAGCCGCTTGCCTCCACCCCGTTGTCCCCAGCCTTGCTCCTTAAACCACTTATTATTATTTTATTTATATGCCCTGTCCTTGCTCTTCCTAGTCTTGTTTCCCCTCCTATTTTTACTCCCTGCCTTGATCATGACCCTGTATCCCAGCATCACTGCCTGCTCACATCCTGGATGCCCATACCCCAACCCTTACAGTCTCCCCCCCTCTTTGTTTTCTGACCCTCTCCCCCTCTTTCTACACCATCATTTTGGAAATTCCACCTAACTCAATCAAAGAGGAGCTAGGTGTATGCTTCTTGTGCCCCCACAGAATGCCTTCTTCACTACCCTGGAGCCCCCCGCCTCCAGTTTGAGAACCTCTGCCTCAACTTATACTTTTTTCACTCAGTTTGTCATTTTTCAGCTGGCTTTGATCTTTCCCAGTAGAAGCAACTGCACAGTGTCTGTCCTTCATAAGCTCAGGGAAACAAACTTTTTCTTTAACTCCATTGACAATAATGAAGTTATGGATGCGTGCATCCAAGGTTGAATTTGGTTATTACTCCTCAAGAATGGCTTGTCTTAGATGGATGACCTTTTTGTTATTTGAAGTGGGACCAACTGGTCACTTATTTCTGGGACTTCCTCTTCCTTCATGATTGATATCTCATTGGAATCTTCAGCATGATGACCCATCTAAGTCATCTCGCATAAAGTAGTAAGGGAAATCACACACAGAATTTCATTATTTTTGCAACCAAAACCAAATAAAATATGATTAGAAGTATAAAATTCTGTGAAATTTTGGTTTTCATAGGTGTTTTTTTAGGCTTCCTTAGAGATTTAGGCAACATGTCTTCTAGAATAGTATCCCCTGGTCATTTAGGTCAAATTATACCACTTGACTGGCTGAATTAGGCTGTAGTTTTATTACCATGCACACCGAACACATACACACAAAACTAAGGTGGGATACCAAAATCCTCATTTCTCCTCCTATAAGCAAGTTCAGAGGAGGAACATAGCGGAGCCATTACAAGAACTTGATGTAGTACCATTGGTATGTACTGGGAATCACTGGGTGCTTTTACATGGACTGCACTCATACCTCTGCTCCACCTCACCCTCGGGTACCCCATCCATTTAAAGGCAGGCCACCCAGGTGTGGGGTGGAGCAGGTGCTGCCTTCTCTGGGCCAGCTCAGCTTGTGGTGTTTCAGAACATTCCGGAGATAGATGGTAGGTGTGGGGTGACTGGCATATTGTTAGGTTTTTTTAGGGGATTTTAGTGTATTTTATTGTATTTTATATTGTTGTTAGCCGCCCTGAGTCTGCCGAGAGAAGTGGGATAAAAATGTAAAAAATAATAAATAAATAATTTATTCCAATGACTCTGTTGAGTCAGAATTTGAATGAATTCAAATCAACTCGCCACCTCAGCATCAACATTATGACACTGCCTTAAACTCTGACTTTTGAAGTAAATACTAGAACTTGTGATTATACAACTGCTCCAAAAATTAATTACATAAATGTACAATAATACAATAAGATTGAACCTACCCCAGATAGAAAGATAGAGTTTAAGGCAGTGTTGTAATGTTGATGATGAGGTGATGAGTTGTGATTTTGAATTATTAACTCACTGCAGAGGTCCCAGAAAGATCAGAGCCCGAGATGATTGCCCCGGGCCACCCTGTGATTTTATTTATTTATTTATTTATTTATTTTCCAAATTTATACCCCGCCCCCTCCTGCAACGCAGCTCGGGGCGGCTTCCAACAGTCAACAATAAAACACTAAAATTCCTTTTAAAATATTAAATATAAAATATACCATATAAAACAGGGCTAGAAAAATAATAAATAAATAAATAAATGGGTGGGGGGACTAAAATCATCCCTCCCACCCTCCCTCCCTCAGGCCTGGGCAAACAGCCAGGTCTTACAGTTCTGCCGAAATGTTAAAAGGCTTGGGGCCAGGCAAGCTTCCTCCGGAAGGGAGTTCCACAGCCGCGGCCCTACCACCGAGAATGCTCGCTCCATCGTGGCCCCCCGCTTAACACGGGGGACCTCCAGGAGGGCACCCCCGGCAGACCGCAGGAGCCGCTCCGGGGCGCGAAGGGCGAGGCGGTCCCTAAGGTATGAGGGGCCAAGGCCGTATAGGGCTTTATAGATCATCACTAGGACCTTGAACTTGGCCCGGCACACTATCGGCAGCCAGTGCAGCGCTCGGAGCACCGGTGTAATGTGCTCCCGGCGACCCGTCCCCGTAAGAAGACGAGCCGCCGCATTCTGCACCAGCTGCAGCCTCCGGGCCAAGAACAAGGGAAGCCCCACGTAGAGCGCGTTGCAGTAGTCGAGCCGCGAGGTGACGAAGGCATGGATGAGGGAGGCCAGGTCCGGGCCAGAGACATACGGACGCAGCCTACGTACCAGATAAAGCTGGCGGAAGGCAGCCTTAGCGACTGCCTCCACCTGCCGCTCCAGCCGCAGGTCTGCGTCCAATATGACCCCCAGACTCCGGACCTGCTGAGCTACAGGGGGGCAAACCCCCCCAACCAGGGGGGCCACCACCCCCTTCGCCCTCCCCACCACCATCACCTCCGTCTTATCTGGGTTGAGCTTCAGTCTGCTCCGCCGCATCCAATCCGCCACGGCCTCCAAACATTGGGATAGCACCGAGACAGCAGGGTCTGGGTCAGTAGAAAACGAGAGGTACAGCTGAGTATCATCAGCATACTGGTGACATCGCACCCCGAACCCTCTCACGACCTCCCCCAAGGGCTGCATATAGATGTTAAATAATAATGGAGACAAGATCGATCCCTGCGGAACGCCACACGGTAAGGCGCGGGGGCTCGATGTTTCCTCCCCCAACACCACCCGCTGGCTCCTCCCCGAGAGGAATGAACGGAACCATTCAAGAACAGTCCCGTCCAGACCCCCCCGGTCACGCAGTCGTCTCAACAGCAGCCCATGGTCCACGGTGTCAAAAGCGGCCGAGAGATCGAGCAGGATGAGAAATGTCGAACATCCCGCATCCATCTCCCGGCGGAGGTCGTCCACCAAGGCCACCAACGCCGTCTCGGTGCCATAGCCGGGGCGGAACCCAGATTGAAAAGGGTCAAGGAGCCCGATATTATCTAGATGACCCTGGAGCTGGAGCGCCACTGCCCGCTCAATAACCTTCCCTAAAAAGGGAAGGTTAGAGACAGGTCGGTAGCTGGCGAGCGCGTCTACGTCCAACGATGGTTTTTTCAGCAGGGGGCGCACCACAGCCTCTTTTAAGCAAGGCGACAACCTCCCCTGCCGAAGGGACGCATTCACCACCCTCGCCAGCACCGTCCCCAACGTCTCCCCGGAAGCTTTTATTAACCAGGACGGGCACGGATCCGGTTGACAACACGTGGCCCTCACAGACCCCAGGACATCCACCACATCGGCCGGCGTCACTTCCCGAACCTGATAAGGCCAGCCCTGTCTGGATTTCAAACACTGCCTGCTAGCCTCATGTCCAGCTTTTCAATCTGTGCCTCTCTTTAATGCAGAATGCATCCTACAGGTTCTTTTTACTCCTTAAGTGCTACTTAGCAATGTACATCTCATGTTCTGCCAGTTCCTTTAAGTGCCTCACCAATGTACTTCCATCGCTAAAGATTTGTGGTTTCATTGGTTCTGTTTCAAGAACCAATGTGGAATCAATCTGAAGAAAGGTTTTGTATTTGAGCTTGGAGACTGAGTGATTTGCAGTAGGCAGAAGCACTAATGGCAGAAAGGTTTTAACTGACATATTTGTGGCTAAGCTAGATGCATGCCGACCATCCAGACCTTCTACCACTGTGATGGGAAACAGAATGACTACTTCAAAACAATAGTTGTATTTCAGTATATCTTGATTGCTCTATAGGCAGCCAATGCAGAGACTGCAGCATAGGTATAATATGATTAACACCTCATTAATCCAGCTGGAGAAAGAGCTAGCTGAGGGGAAAGGGAATTAAACTGAAATTGAGATTGGAGGCCCTGACTCAGGCTGCTTTCCCACGAGAGGGAATGCGCAGCTTTTGGAGCTGTGGGAGTCAGTGATGTGCAGCTCCCGTCTTGTGGGAAAGGTGGAAGTGCAGGTCTTTCACCAGCAAACATGCGTGGCAGGAGTTGCTGATGTGCATGTTTGCTGGCGAAAGACCCACACTTCTGCCTTTCTCACAAGATGGGAGCTGCGTGTCACTGACTCCCACAGCACCAAAGCCTGTGCCTTCCTTCTCGTGGGAAAGCAGCCTCATTCGTTGCTGGCGGGGAGGAATGACGGTGTGAAATCGCTTCTCACTTTGCGACTTCTTATCGCAAACTTGTTAAAGAACAAAAAAAGGTAAGACCTAGGCAGGAGAGAGCTGAAAACTAAAGGAGATAGGATGGTATGAGTATGTTTGGGAGAGATGGTTCTTTAGCATGCTGAAAGAGACTGTCCCTGCTTCCACTGGGGTGGCTTTGAGTGACTTTAAAACTAAGACTTTAGAGCCAAAAGTCTAAGACTTTAGAGCCAAAAGTCTAAAACTAAGACTTTAGAGCACACACATTTGAGAATTTTGATTTTTTAATAGGCTGAGTTTTAACTTGAACCATCAGTCCTTCATATATAAACATGTGTACGCAGAGTCTCTCATGCAGACTTTCTTCTTTTTCCAGCTCAGTCCTAAAATTAGTCACCGGGCTATTACAAATTTTCATATAAATACTTAATAATAATACTAATTCATGCAAATGTATGCAAAGGTGTTGACGTGTACCTATTTCTCTCTTGTCGGATGTTGGAGGGTATGATATTTGCATATTTGTAAGGCAAGAAAGAGCCATTATGATATGAGAACCAGTGTGGTGTAATGAGTGTGCAGTACTTGGACCAGGAGGTGGGGTGGTGGTAGATCCTGATTCTAGTCTTGTCTTAGCTGGAAACTCACTGGGTGACCTTGGGCCAGTCACAATATTCTCTTAACCTGACCTACCTCACAGGGTTGTCGTGAGGATTAAAAGTTGTGTTAAATTGTTATGTGTAAAGTGCTTCGAGTGCTATGGCGGGGGGGTGGGCGCTGTATAAAAATATAGATTATTATTATTAAAATAAGATTATTATTATTTTATTATCTAGTCTGAACTTATAATATGGTGCATTGCCCATACAGTAGTAGTATTGGTTAATTTTTCATGATGTGATTTAGTATTAAAGATGCAACACTTCCTTTTCTTGTAAACAACAGTAGCAAAAAGCAACCTGTAGTTTTGAATGCATTTAGGGGTAAATGCTGATGTGATGTTTCCAAAGGCCAGCAAATGGGCTTTGATAGAGCAAATCCTGTTTCTTTTTCAACACCAAACACATCTGTGCTGTGCAGAACATCTGAGCATATCTGCTTTGGGACCATTACTATATAGCCTATAGCTGTAAGAAGGAAAACCCGTGCCTGTCCTTGTTAGTGATAGGAGGCTGGTAGGGCAGCACAAGAGCAGATTTGCTTGTTAGTCCTCCAGTTTACTCCACCATAAAACACTGAACTGCCAAGGAGTGAAAAGAATACAAAACTGATCAGTGCTACCATCTCTATAAGATCTTGTACAAAGTTTACCTGTGTAGGAAACACATTAGTTCTCTATCTTTAATACCCTTGCACTACTAAAACACAAGAGTTTCTGAAGGATTGAGGAATAGTGTAGAAATGAAACAATTAATTTCTTGTTAAATTCTATATTGTTTGATTATTTTTTTTACAGCAGAAAGGAATTAGTTCTTTGGGGTGTTTTATTGATCTTAAACATCTCCACGCAATTTTTGAAGGTTTGTTCCTTAAAACATCCATGGTAATGTGGGTAGCCTTTAAAGGACATAATGCTGTAAAGTTTGTGCAGACTGTATATATTTCTAATGCTGCTCTGAAGCTCAGTTAATTTTTGCTCCACAGATATAAATGCAGTATTTGTTTGGTACAAGGGCAGAGGATATTACAAGGTTGTGCTGATCTCAGATGGTACGTGTAGAAAATGACATTCTAAATAAGCCTCTTCCAGGAAACCTATATAAAATAGGATGGATTTATTGAACCTGCCAAACTATAAAATTAATTCTGTTCATGATACAGGAGTGGGGAAATATGGAGGACATTATCAAGGAGGTTTGGCTATAGAGCAAATGCAATGATGTTTTGAATCCTCTCTAGTGACATTTGAAAACAATATCATGAGTTACTGGATTTTCTGTGGGATCTGCCATAAATTTTAAAACAAAGAGCTTTGCTTGTTACCAAGAAACAGATAACCCTGTTGTTCATCTCCTTCCATTTCTCTAAGGACACAGCTTTGTGCAAGAACTTAGCAGAAGCAGTGGAAGCTTTTTTTCCAATTGGTTTCAGATTTTCTTACACAGTTTCACTTGCACACACAAACTGAATAATGTAGTTTTGGGTTCCCTTGTGTTTCATGCTGATATCTGAAGACTGAATAGAAAAGACTGAATAGTCCCCGCCATCTGCACCCTTCTCCGGGAGCCGCTGCTGGGGGGGAGCCCTCTTGCCTCCGCCGTTGCTGTCATCGCTGCGGGCCGCTTTCTCCAGCTCCCGACCACCTGTGGGAGACAAGAAAGGGGGATCGAGTGAGTTTGGGGGTCGTGGGGCTACTTGAACAGAAACCCCTCCCCACCTCAACTCACCTGCTGCCGGAAGCTCCAGGGCACCATTTAAGGGATTCACCTGCGGCTCTGCCGCAGGCCGTGAGCCGGTGATCGCAAGCTGAAGGGCCGCGGCCAAAGGGTGCGACCCTTTGGGGCCTGGCAGGGCCAGGGGCCTTCGTTATTGTAAGTAGACGGGAGCAGTGTGGGACCCGTTGGCTAGAACTATTTTTTTTATGTTTTCTTTTTGTGGCTAGTACTACTGATCCCTGAGGTCCGCTCCCTTGAGGTCCATTAGACGAAATTGAATATGGGTAGGAGGAAAGTGAAGGAGGGAATGCTTACCCGAGCCCAGACTAGAGCTCGACAATTGTCTCTAACGGAGTATCTGTGAACTCCTAATAGAAGATCATCGTTGAATGGAGTCAATCATAGACCCAGTCCCGAGGGAATATGCGATCCGGACCATTCACAAGGGGTAAGGCAGGGCTCCTTTGAGAATTTATCCTCTCCCTCTCGGGGATCGACTCCAGTAGACCTCCCCCAGACCCCTATGGGTTTCTCCCCCCATATTGATATTAATCAGGGGGACAGTGCCTCAGATCAGTTGGCAAACCGAAGTTTTGCTATAGGTGACTTGGTTTCTAAATTATATGCTCAATTAGAGGACGTAAATATGCAGCTTGAGCTGCAGAGGTGCCAATTAGGGATTTTTATGAATAAATTTAATTTATTTTGTGCTACTAATTCCCAGAATCCTGACATGTCTCATCTTAGATCTTCAATAGGAACCCAAGTGTCAGCTAGTGATATCTGCGAGCAGATGCCATTCCCTGGGGTCAGTGTGGGTAGGACATCTAATTACAGCACACATTCTTCTATTCAGCTGGATCCTAGGGGGTTGGTCCTTGAAGTCACTCCTTTACCCTCAGGGTATTTGCCATACTGGCTATCCAAGTCTAGCATTAGTCAACACTTGTCTGGTATAACGGGTCTACCAGTTGGGTCAGATTCCAAATATTATTATTATACACTTCCATCTGTACGGCATTCCTATCATCTGGTGATTCATTTTTTCTCACCAGTACTAGTTAGCCATCTATGCCAGTATGTTTCTCTGCTTGCTACTTGTGGGATTCAGCTCTCACGGCTTTATTTTAACCTTGTTAAAATCCCTTTATTTTCAACTGCTTCTATGGGAGCAATTGCTCCCTTTGTTCCACCACTGATTAATAGGGCTATTTCCAAAATTAGCCAGAAGGATGGACTTAGCCCCAGTCAAGTTCCCCAGCATTCACTTATTCCTTCTGTGGTTTCACAGAAGGGTTCTGTTGATCAGGAGTTGCTATGTGGGGTTTCCACTGCTAATAAAATCCAGGAAGGAGGAAGTGGTTGAGGAAATGTCATCTGCTTCCCCTCTTCCTGGGGAGAAATTATATCCAACTCAGAGATTGCCTAAGGCCACATTGGGACCTATCGATCTTGAGCCAAAGTCCTCTACTGCTTTCCCACAAAGGGTCTCTGCCATTGTGGATGATGGTGTTTCCAGTGTTGACATCAATTTTCTTTCCTTGGGAAAGGGTCCCATGCCTGCAAAGGCCAATTATCCAACTAATGGACTTGGGTTCCCTCTGGGAACAGATAATCTATCCCAGCCCCAGGAGAGGGTATCATCCCAATTTACTGTGGATGTTGTCTCTCCTGTTTCGGGCAATACTGTGTCTGCCTCCTCCTCTTCCTGACTAGTCCCAGTTTCTCCATCTGGAGGGCTGAATGTATGTTCTTGGAACTTGGCGGGATGGGATAGGCATAGAAGGGACCATGACTTTTTGGAATATATAGGGCAATTTCATATTATTAGCATCCAAGAAACCTGGTCAACATCTGCATTGGTACTCGAGGGCTTTAAGGCATATGATCTCCCAGCCTGCAGATATGACAGGGGCCGTCCGTGTGGTGGCATAGGTTTTTTTGTTTCTGACACCTTAGTGTTCCAGGAATTAGAGGTGATAAAAGTTCAAGCCTTAGCTCTGGCCTTGGTTCTTTCCATTGATAAGGCAATTTGGGTTGTCATAGCCGTTTACATTCCACCGAGTAATGCAGGTTCCTTTAGAAATAACAGTTGGAACAGGCTGGAGGACCTGGTGGATTCCCTACAGAATAAATATCCGGGTGGGTTACTAATAGTAATAGGGGATTTTAATGCTAGGATGGGGGCAAACGACCATGAGCTTCTACCATACTGCGATCCCTTGATGCAGGACCCATATGGGAGACTCTTACCTAGAGTTTCCAAGGATGCCAGAATAACCTCGTCTGGCATTAGATTAGCCAATTTTGTCTTATCTAGCAACCTCCATGTCCTTAATGGGACAGGTTTTGGTGACGTTAGGGGAGAGTTTACTTACCTGGGGCACCATGGGTCCAGTGTTGTGGATTTTACCCTGGTGGTCTCTTCCGTTATTCCCCATCTGCTGGATTTTTCAGTGGGGTCAATTTTGATCAGTGACCATGTTCCTCTTGTCATTTCATTGGAGGTAACCTCTACCTCTATTTTGCCACATGCCCCGATGAGTGATAATGCTGAGTTGAACACAGTGGATTGTCATTGTTCTATTAAGTGGGAGAGGATACCTATAGGTTCCCTAGATTCTATCATTTTAGATCCCAATAGTCAGCAATTACGAGATGCCCTTCTTGCCTCTTCAAGGGGCAAGTGCACAATAGAATTATATAATCAGTTAATTGGGAACTGTGGTCAGATATTTAAAACATTATGGCCAAGACCTTGTAGCCTACCTAGCCAGCCTACTGGAACACACAATAAGGGCTGGTTCGATAAAGAGTGTAGGATAGCAAAGGGGAAATTGGCCTCCGTATATAGGGAATATAGAAGGTCCTCTTCGGCTAAGCTGCCAGCCCTTTATCAGGTATTAAAACTAGATTGCAGGAACGTTTTAAAAGGAAAAAAAAGGAAATTTGACCAAGAGTGTTGGGATAGACTTCAGGTGGCAGCCGAGCAGAATAACAACAAGGAATTTTGGAAACTGATGAATGCCAGTATTACACGCAAACCTGTGGTTATACTCTCGCCCATCTCACCAGGAGCCTGGAAGGATCATTTCCAGGGTCTATTTAATTCTACCATGGGTAATGAGGGGCAGGAGCCCCCCTTAGATAACAACAATTTGGGTCCGCACTGGACTCCAATTACCATAGATGAAGTAGAACTGCTGGTAGACTCCTTTAAGGATGGGAAAGCTGTAGGCTGCGACTTAATTCATGCAGAGTTCTTAGACACATAGGGACTGGTGGTTTCCTGTACTGGCCGCACTGTTTACTGCTATTAACAACCTAGGGGAGATTCCATCAGACTGGGGAAGAGCTATTATTATCTCCATCTTTAAAAAAGGCCCTAACAGTGATCCGGCCAATTACAGGCCCATCAGTCTCCTATGTGTAATTGCAAAAATCTATGCTAAGCTTCTGCTGTGCAGATTCACCGACTGGCTGGAGGGGGAAAAATCATTGCCGTTGAACAGGCTGGGTTCCATCAGGGACGTTCGACTATCGAGTTAGACCTAGTGCTTTATCATGCTATCTGTAAGTATAAGGCTCGTAACGGGTCTTTTTTCACGGCCTTTTTGGATTCAATTGACAGGGCACTCCTATGGGAAAAGTTGTCGGATTCTACGGTAGACAGGAGGCTATTATACCTAATCTGTTCCCTATACACTCATTCTTCTTGTTCCATCAAGGTAAATCGTCAGGGGCATTTGACGCCTCCAATTACTACCACCAAAGGCGTCGGCAGGGCTGTGTGTTGGCACCAGCCCTGTTTAATTATTATATTAATGATGTGGCATCTTTAATGACGGCCCCAAGGTTTTCTCCACCAAAAATAGCAGACAAAGTGATAGGGTGTCTTCTATATGCAGACGACGTAGTTCTTCTTTCCCAAACGCAAGTAGGCTTGAAATGGCAGATAGCGGCATTTCTGACATTTTGCAGGGCTATGAAACTTACTATTAGCACTTCAAAATCAAAGTTGGTGGTATTCACCGCAAAGAGGAGGAAGTATAACTGGGACATTATGGGACAAAAGTTCCAGCAGGTCCCCAGCTACCGATATTTGGGCCTACTGTTCCACTAGTCTACAACGTGGAATTTCCACGTTCAGCGGGCCATTTTGACCTCTAAGGGCCCCACCCGAGCACTTCTGGGTTTTTTCACCTGGGCAGGTAGGTCGGCTGTTCTGCCCGCTATTCAGACCTACGATGCCAAAGTACAGGCCCAGGTGTTGTATGGGGCCAAACTTTGTGCCCCACTTTGTGCCCATAAACTAAACTCAACTCAGGCGGGGTTCCTACGGGCCCTTCTGCACGCACCTAGAGGTACGCCATATGCAGCGATTAGAGCTGAATGTGGCCAGCTTATCTGGCATCAAATTGCCATGGAACGTGCCTTTGGATTGTGGTGCAGAACGATAGACACCCATTCCTCGGAGCTTTTGTGTGCTATAGGGTTAGACGGTTTTCGTAGCCCTTGGCAGGACTGCATACAAGCTCTTTTGCCACAAATGGGGCTATCATTAAGATACTTGGCCCATAAGCTGCCAGCGGCTCTTGGTAGGGAGGTTAAAACCAGGTCACGGGATATGTACAGGCAAATGGAAATGGGTACAATTGCTGCTTCTCCCCACGTCATTGTATTCCGTTTTTATTCCTGACCTAGGGCAGATGGCCAATTACCTCCAGGCACAAATCTCAGTTAGGGGTAAGAATCTAATCCTGTCGGCCCGTTGCACTGCTCTGCCTTCTCAGGTTATGGAGGGGCGGGTGGCAGGTACTCCCTTTGCTTCAAGGCTTTGCCCATTTGATAAGCAGGCAGTGGAAACTGTTGGGCATATGTTGCTCCACTGCCATCTTTATGACAGCTTGAGGCAAAAGTACTTGAAGGAACATCTAGACAAGCTCCCGGGTCGGGCAGAATCAGTAATTCTTGTTGGATAGCTCTGATAAAATTATAATCTAAAACACGGCCACCTTCATGACACATATGATTCATGCTAGGGAAAATTTCCTGGCATTTAAAAGCAACCCGAGTTAACTTACGTCTTACGACATTCATGGTAATAATCTGTCATACCATTCTTGTTTTAATTTAGTCGGTATTGTGGGGGGGCGGTTATATTTGTAATATTTGTTATACTTGTTATAATCTGCTTGTACTGACTTCTACAAAGAGAGCGACCAAATTTGTATCAGGCTATTGTTATAGCAATTGTTTTTGAATTTATACTTGTTACCTGTTCACGTGCCAATTGCACGAGTTGCCTGAAATCCAAAGTGAGATCCTGAGAGATTTCATGGGGGTTGCAAGAAACATTTTAGTTTTCGTTTTACCCCTAGGTTTTATTTATTTATTTATTATTCTTATTCCGGTTCTTCTTGGATAACTCTTTTGGTAGATTTGACAATTGTTAAATTGTAATTGGCCCACAGAGAGATGGATTTAGAATTGATTCCCCAGATTCAAAATGTTTATGTTTTGCAAAAATCGCCGTTATTATTCTTTTGTGTTCCAGTTACTCTTATCTGAGTATGTATAGGGCCATGATACCCGCAAGTTCCTTTTTTAAGAGGTCTTTTTTTGTTGTTGTTGCCCTTTTTAGTTTTTAAGCTTGTTTTTATTTTATATGTTTTTGCCTTGTCTTTTGGTCAATATCGGTATTGGTTGATTTCTTTTGTTTGTTTGCTTATTTGTTTGTATATTTATGTTTGTCTATAAGCAATGACCTTTGGTCACGCTTCAATAAACTTTCTACTTACTTACTACTGCTTGTAATAATCCAAATAAGAAGATCTGAATTTTCCTTCCTATGAGCTAAGGAAGATGGAGTGCCCTTTTAGTTGTATTAGTCATAATTTATTAGTCATAATTTATGATCTGGTAAAGTTCCAGCTTTAAACAGGTTTCAAGACTGTTCACCTTATTTAGGACATCAGAATAACTGAAACCCTATCAAAATCAATGTCTGCATACTTAATGCTTAGTAGATATGACATTCAACTATGAGATCAGAGGATGTCCTCAAATATTGTAGTGCACTTGCTCTTTACAGAACAGATTATGACAGACTGTTTAGACACAGTTGGGTCCAAACAAAATCAGACTGTAGACTTCAGATGTTCAAAATTATGAATTGGATCCTAAAAAGTCATAAAAACTTGTTCACAAATCATATATTGTGGGTTCTCTGGTTTCTGAGCCTTTAGGGTCATGTTTTTCAAACTTTTCAAGCATATGCCAACTTTTTCAATCCCTGAAAGAGCATGATACTCCAATGAGAATAGCTGCTTCTCCCCCCTCACCTCATGACCCAGCTTGACTCCTCCGCCAGCCACTCATCTCCCTCCTCCTCTCCCCCCTTCCCCGCCGGCCAGCTCTGGCCTGGCTCCGCTTCCATGTCTCAGCCATAGTCTGGCCTCCTTGTCCCTCAACCCCAACTCAAGTATCCCTATGTGTTGGGATACGCTGGTGTTTTCTAGTGACACAACAGTATGTTGCAACCCACAGTTTAGAACTTTATAGCAACTGTCATAATTTTAGACTCTAAGAAACCACATGACTCTCAAGACTTATGATGAAATTTTGAAAATCATAGTCCTCTGTTTACTGCTTCTATTATTATTATTATTATTATAAATTAGGGACCTGTGTTAGGTACATTTTCCCCATTAGTGGCAATAGAGTACTCTGTTCTCATCTAGTTCACCCTCACAACAACCCTGTGAAGTAATCCAGTATTATTACCATTATTATTACCATTTTACAGATGGGGAACTGCAGTTGATAGTGGCTTGCCCAAGGCCACTCAGTAAGTTTATAGCTAAGACAGGATTTGAGTCTGGTCTCCCAGGTCCAAGACAAACACTAGGCTACACTGGCTCAAAAAAAAAAAAAAAAGACAGTGCCCAATTTTGCCTTTTGAAAAATAATACTGGTACTGAGATGTCAAACTGTCTAAAGAAACACAACCCATTCCTACATGCCGCAGTATGTATGTCAAGCTCTTTAGTAACTCAATGATGATTGTGCATGTAGGCATTTGTGAAACAAATTATCGTCCATGTGATGGAATCTGTGAGTTGTAAGACCCTTCTGTTCACCTATACTCCCCCTTACTGGAGACAAAACTGCATAAAACTGCAACCTAAAGTCTGTTAAGACCAGTTTTGTATAAAATAATTTTAAATTTTTTAATTTAAACTTGTTATCCTGCCCTTCCCTAAAACAAACAAACAAACAAAAAGGCTCGTGGCAACTTAAAAGTAAAATTTACATATCACACACACACACACACACACACACACACACACACACACACACACACATATATATATATATATATATATATATATATATATATATATATATATATATATAAAATTAAAAACAGTAAAAGACTAAACCCCCAAATCTCCCATAACCCTCCACAAAACCCACCCAATACCACCTTCCGCTGTCCCACATCCACCCTTCCTTCACAACCCTGCCCCAAACCCACTATCCCTGCCTGCCAAACACCTTTACAAACAAAAAGGTCTTACACTGCCTCCGGAAGACGCTTAGGCTCAAATGAACCGCCGTGGGGGATGGAGTTTCATAACATCAGGGCAGCAACTGAGAACACGCCTTGTGAGCCCTCGTGTGAACAAGACTGACCGATGGTACCCACAGGGAGGTGCTCTTGGCTGATTGCAGGGGCCACAATGGGGCATGGAAAGACAGGCAGTCTCTCAGATATGTGCGGCACAGACCATTTAATGAGGTGGGTATTACCCTCTGCTCACTAGGGATGGGACTTTCGGTTTCGGTGGAATGTGAAACTGCCCAGCATTTTTGGTTAAAACCAAAGCACCAGTAAATTGTCCTGCCATTTACAGATTGTTTTGGTTTCTTATTTTTCCCATTGAAGTCAATGGGAAGGGAAACGAATCCATAAACCCATGCCATCACATCACTCTCGGGCCTCTATTTCTCCCTCCCCATCCTCACTCCCCGGGGTTGTGGGATGTACTTACTGGCCTTGGAGGGCAGTGTGCAGTTGCCCTTAACCAAAAGTGTGATGGCCAAAATGACATGACTGCCATTTGGGTTAAAGGCAGCTGCAGCTGTTTGGCGCATGCAGACTTTATCTAGACAGGGTGGGAATACCACCCGCTGCCCTATTGCAATGATGAGATATGTCCACTGGTTTCAAATAACTAACCTCTTCATCTAAAGAGAGGGAGTAAAATAGACCCTAAAACTTTTCATTTTCCATACAAATATCCTTAATATACAAACTTGTCACAGAAGTTGTCCAGGGAGTGAAATAGCAAAGCTAATTCAATGTGTGTTGTTGTCATTCTTAAGATGGAGTGCAATAATAAATCAGTCAGTCTGCAGAGCTGTTTGAGGTCTTTCACCTCAAAACCCCACATGTAATATAAATATGCCTCATCCCAAAATGGAGACAAAGTATGACTATCTGTAGTCCTCCAAAAATGTCATGCAGACGTTTAAGATTTTGTATGCTGCATTGGTGTTCCTGGCTTGCATAAGCTTGGCAGCTGTATTGTGTTTGTCAATTTCTACCTTAACCTTCAAGTGTGTCTCCATATAGATCTTGGTGAAAAACACAGGCTTGAAGGAGCAATTACTGTGCTTATTGCATCAATAATGTGTAGACTGAAGAGCCCCAAAGTAGACTGTGACATGATAGATAATAGCTCTGAAAAAGACTTTCCAGTCTATAGTTCACAGTATATCATTATGCTCTATAGAATCCCTACTATATAGTCAGTGTCGTGTAGTGGATAATGTGCTGGACTTGGACCTGGCAGACCAGGGTTTGAATCTCGACCTAGCCAGTGAACTCACTGGGTAGCCTTGGCAAGTCACCAACTTCTCAGCCTATGTTTCTGTGTCTGTCTGTTTTTCCTTGTTTCCCGTGTCCAATTGTAAGCCCATTAGGCAGAGACCTATCTCCAAAATCTGTGACTGTAAAGCACAGATTTATAGCACTACTACATTTAGTAGTGCTATAGAAATTAGTAGTAGTAGTAGTAGAATGCTGCTGCAGTGGCAGTCAAAAAAGCAAACAGCATGTTAGGAATCATTCAGAAAGGGATAGACAATAAAACTGAAAATATCATAATGTCTCTATATAGTACGACTGCACCTGGAATATTGTGTGCAGTTCTGGTCGCTCCATCTCAAAAAAGACACAGTAGAACTAGAAAAGGTACAGAGAAGGGCAACAAAAATGGCCAAGGGTGTGGAACGGCACCCATATGTGGAGAGGCTTTATAGGTTAGAGCTCTTCAGCTTGGAGAAGAGATGACTGAGAGGGGATATGATAGAAGCTTATAAAATCATGAGTGGTGTGAAATATTGAAATAGGGAGCAGTTATTTACCCTCTCTAACAGTACTAGAACAAGGGGACAATCCATTAAATTAAATTAAATAGCAGTAGATTTAAGACAAATAAGAGGAAGTATTTTTTCACTCAGCGCACAATTAGCTTGTTGAATTTACTGCAAGAGGAAGTGGTCAAGACCGGTAGTGTAGCCAGTTTTAAAAAGGGATTAGATAAGTTCTTGGAGGATAGGGTCATTAATGGCTATGAGCCAAGTAGGTTTTGGGGATGTAACCTCTTACTGTTGGGGGCTGGAACAACAGGGAATGAATTGCCCATTGTGACCTGTTGGGTACTTCTCCCAAGAGACAGAGATTGGCCACCGTTGCATGCTGGGCTTGATGGACCATTGGTCTGACCCAGTACGGCACTACTTATCTTCGTTTGGTGGACATATAAGTGGCCACAGAATTTAGGATTATTTATAAATTGTGCTACTGAATCCAAGCTTTCATTTTTTAAAAATTATGTTTCTAGCCTTTAAGTTGAAATAACATTCAAAATCTGAATTGGGTATTGTAACAGGGTGTGACTTCCTGGTAAGTCCCGGCAGGATTATGCCCACAAAGTCACTTGCTTTTGGGGAATTAGCTTCTCCACAATGCTTTATTCCATTACTATGTCCATCCCCCTCCTTGTCTTTTAGATTGTAAGCCACAGGCAGGGACTGTGTCTATTTCTATGTTCTGTACAGCACCAGGTCACACTACTGGCACTATATAAATAATAATAATAATAATAATTGATTATTAATTAATTAATAATCAGTCTCCACACGTATAGCTCTATACAGTCCTCTCTAAATACCAGAAAACAACCTTCTGACATTCCAGTCCCTAGCTCCAGCCAGGCCACTACCTCTGACTGGTTAAGTCTATCCCAGGTAATCACGTAGTTTGCCTCTGTCCATACAACCCCCTTTTGTCCATAGACACTCTCCAGGCTCGTCTGCAAGTCTGTATTACACTCACCCACTGGGTTCAGCACCTTGGAGAGCATAGGCTGCTTTCTCTGGCCCAAGACCAGCCAGTTCAGGCATCTAGCTTCTTCAAGCTGCCCAGTCTAAGGGCATTTTTACACGAGTCCTCATATCCCCCAGTCTCACTCTGAGTCTGGGAGAAACAAACTCATGTGCGTGGGTGTGTGTTAGCTGTTTACCTCTGCTGCCGGAAGTCGGCTGGGCTCCATTAGAAACAGTGGGTGCTGGGGAACTTGCACATGCTTGGAGACCTGAACTTGTAAAACCCTGATATTGAGGTTTTACAAGTCTGAATCTTCAAGCATACACACATTCCCTGGCACCTGCTATTTCCAAGGCTCCTGGACGACTTCCAGTAGACGGCTCCTCCTCCTCCTCCCATACAAGTTTGTTTCTCCCAGACTCTGAAGTCTGGGAGAAACAAGGCTCATCTAAAAACACCCTAAAAGTCAGTACCTTGGAGAAGGCGCCTCTGCAACTGGATTTTGAGCCCTGACATTCATAGGAAAAAAAGCTGGCTGATGATGCTTTTAGCCCTGCGCCCATGTCCACCTGGGGAGTTCCCCGCCAGGAGATTTGCCAGCCCGTGTAATGTGGGCAAGTGGCCACAGACTGAATCCTTCTGGCCTGGCCTGCTCTTAAATTCCCAAAGTGGGCTTGGCTAGTCTTTCAGTCTTCCAGCTCTTAAATGGCCAGTTCTTTTCCACCGCCACCCCCCTTTTACTTTCAGCTTGGCTTTTACACGTTCCTACTGGGCTGACCCCGCCATGCCCATACCCAGCAGTCTAGCCACCTACCCAGTCCTCGGGCTGATGCTCGCTGCTCTCTTAAAGGTGCTACAATCCTCTCTGGCTGCACCCTGCCACAGGTATAAAATATTGCTGTGCTATCTGCCTGAGCCTATGAATAGCCTGGAACAATACATCTGAATGGTAACTATGAATGATTCCTGTTCTTTTCAGTGGGATGTTGATTCTGAATCCTAACAATGATTATTTAAATCTGAACATTAATGATAGCATTGTTAATTGTTTTATAGAATCTCAAGCCAAAGTACTTATCCATCAGTGTGGGATAGTAGTAGATCTTGGGGTGAGGTATATGGAATTCAAACCCTTCTCCAAGTTTGAACGCTACTCTGATCCTGACCATAGAGGAAGGGAGAACGCATCCTCTCTCAGTACCATAGTCTTTACCTTCTTCATGAATACTACTAGCTACAATGGAAACCCTATAGCCATCTGTCAAACCATCTGCAAGCAGATGCAGACCAGCCATCTGTCAAACCATCTGCAAGCAGATGCAGCCATCTGGCTGCAAGCAGGTGTAACACAGCTCTCTCATAGGTAGTTATTTGCTGGAATATATCACTCTGAGGATCCCCAGGAAAGGGAGCTAAATTAACTTGTATATTAAAAGTCTTACCATCTCAGTACAATTTATCTATCTTATGGTCTTGGTCTATGATTTAGTCTAAACTTGATATATTTAACTTTTTCGTTGTATTTCCTGCCCCCCACATCTTATTTAATCCCTTTAACTCTTTTCTTGGGTTATAGGGAAAACATTTCTACCAATAATTCACCTTACAAGTAAGAGCCATCTACAATCACTTTGATTGTTCAGTATGATGAAACTTCTTTCAAGTCAAAACCTGATTTCAGTTCTTTTCTAAGACTAAAAGAAACCTCGCCTTGTCTGACTTTGTGGGATCAGTTTCAGTGTGTGTCACCTGCTGTGATGGAGGATGTTCTTGGAACGGCCAGAGCCACCTCTTGTGAACTGGACCCATGCCCATCCTGGCTGGTTAAGGCAAGCTGGGAGATGCTGAAACCATTGCTGGCGGGGGTGGTCAATGTCTCCCTTCAGGAGGGCAGGGTGCCGAGCTGCCTTAAAAAGGCGGTGGAAAAAACATCTCTGGACGTTGACTCCCTCGACAGTTATCAGCCTGTCTCTAACCTTCCCTTTTTAGGGAAGGTTATTGAATGGGTAGTGGCTTGGCAGTTGCGTGAGCATCTGGACTCACTCAGTATTCTAGATCCCTCACAGTCTGACCTTCGTCTGGGTTACGGCACTGAGACTGCGCTTATGGCTTTGGTTGACGACCTTCGCTGTGAATTAGATCAGGGTCACTCGATGCTGCTGATTCTGTTAGATTTGTCGGCTGCTTTTGATACCGTTGACCATGAGATGTTGGTGACTCGCCTGCGGTATCATGCCAGGGTGGGTGGGAGTGTTCTCAAATGGTTCTGCTTGTTCTTGGGTGGAAGAACTCAGCAATTGGTGCTTGGGGACCATTTTTCATGCCCCCGGGACCTCTCGTGTGGAGTCCCGTAGCTTTCTATTCTCTTCCCCCTTCCTGTTCAACGTGTCTATGCAGCCGCTGGGCAAGGTCATGAGGAGCTCTGGAATTTGTTGTCATCAATATGCTGATGACACTTAACTCTATCTCTCTTTTTCATCCAACCCGGACCCCGCAGTCTCGGTGCTTACACAATGTCTGGTGGCTTTGGGCGACTCTCCCTCCCCTTCTGTTCAAGCTTGCCTCATCACTGTCTCTCTGATATCTCCGGCTGGATGTCCCAACGTCAGCTCAAGCTCAACTTGGCTAAGACTGAACTCTTTATCTTTTCTCCCTTCCCTTTCTCTCCCTCTTCCATGTCCATCCTTATTGATGGGGTCACCATCCGCCCCGTTCCCCAAGCCCGTAGCTTGGGCTTTGTCTTTGACACTCACCTTTCCTTTAAACCCTACATCAACTCTGTTGCCAAGTCCTGCCGCTTCGCCCTCCACAACCTTGCTCGGATTCGCTCCTTTCTCTCGGTCTCCTCAGCCAAAACCCTTGTTCATGCCATGATCATCTCTCGCCTTGACTACTGCAACCTCCTCCTCACTGGCCTCCCCCGCTCTCATCTGTCCCTCCTTATCTCCATCCCAAACTCCGCTGCTAGGGTCATCCACTCGGCCCGTCGCTTTGACCACGTGCAGCCTCTCCTCTCCTCACTTCACTGGCTCCCCCTTCCCCAACGCATCCTTCACAAACTCCTGGCATTCACTTACAAATCCCTTCACAACCTGGCTTCCCCTTAACTCTCAGCCCTAGTCTCCTTACACAGTCCTGCACGCACTCTCCGCTCTTCCTCTGTCCCCTCCCTCATCTCCCCTGCTTTGCTAACTGCCTTCATCCCTTCTCACTTGCTGCCCCCCATGCCTGGAACTCCCTCCCAGCCCACATTCGCCTTGTCCCCTCCCTCCGCACCTTCAAATCCCTCCTCAAAACCCATCTCTTCCTTGCCGCCTTTCCTGACGCCTGTTAGAACTTTCCTTTCAATATTTGCTGTCTGCCCTCCCCGCAGACTCCTGCCTAACTGCAACCAAGCCAAGCACGTGCACCTGAGACTTCGCATCCGTTTGAATGTAATTTATCCCTTGTTTCTCCCTATGTCCCCTCTCCTTGTCTTCCCCCTCCGTGTCTATTAGATTGTAAGCCGTAGGCAGGGACTGCGTTTATCTTATGGTTCTGTAAAGCACCAGGTACACAGCTGGTGCTATACAAATGCTTAACAACAAGACGGAGGTGATGCTAGTGGGGAAGGTGGTGGGTGTGGTGGCCCCCGTTATTGACGGGGTTCGCCCTCCACTGGTTCCCCAGATTCAGAGTCTGGGAGTCCTCCTTCATGCTCAGCTTTGTCTAGATGCCCAGGTTGGAGCTGTGGTGAGGAGCGCATTACACTTGGTGTAACGGCTTTGGCCATACATCTCAGACTCTGACCTGGCCACTATCATCTATGACTGGACTATTGTAACACATGCTACGTGGGGCTGCCCATGGTGACGGTTCGGAGAATGCAATGGCCCGTCTCCTTATGGTAACAGGCCACTGGGAGCATATTACACCGGTGTCCATTCTCTGCACTGGCTGCCTATAGTCTTCCGGGCCTGATTCAGGGTGCTGGTTCTTACCTATAAAGCCCTCTACGGCTTGGTCCTATATATCTGCAGGACTGCCTCACTCCCCGTCCTCGAGATCAGCCCCTGCGGTCGACCAGGAGCGTCCTTCTCTAAGTTCCCCAGATATCCTGGAGAGGGCATTCTTGGTGACCATGCCAAGGCTGTGGAATTCCCTCCTGGCAGAGTCCTGGTTGGCCCCAGACCTCTCCTCTTTTCGATGTCAGTTCAAGACCTGGTTGTTCCGCCAGGCCTTTGGTGAGGGAGATGTGTGAGGGTGGGTTTTATTTTTATGGAGGGATGGTAAGGGTGGGGTATTTTTTTCCTCCCTCCTCTTCTCCTGGGGGGGGGGGGATGTTTTTCCCCCTTTCCCCCTTTTTAGATGTTTTATGTTTATGTTGTTTGGATATTTTTATGTGTGTATTTTTATATTTTTATACATTGTAAGCCGCCCTGAGCTGCCTTTGGCAGGAGGGGCAAGATATCAAACGTTTTAATAAATAAATAAATAAATAAATTTTAATATAAACTACCTAACCTTTTACCAGAAAGGACCTGGTAAACCAGAAAGTGACACATCATATAGACAGGACTGTTAGTAAGGTTAATCTTTCAGTGTACTATTAAAAAACTATAAAACTTTAATTCTTTCAATTCTTTTTGGTCGTGTTTTGGGGAAATTTGGGGAATTGGAGGGTGGGGTTAGGGTTGGGGTTTTTAAAATTTTTTAAAAAGTGATGTTGGTTTTAATGTATCTTATTGTGTTGTTAGCCGCCCCAAGATGCCATGGGCATGAGGGGGCGGCATAAAAATGAAATAAATAAATAAAATTTAAAAATGTTACACAGGGAGAAGCAACAGACACGAATAACAGAGTGAACTTGAGATGCAAAAAAGAGAGGGAATGTAAAGACAAATCCAATGCTACAAGCTTGGGGAACAGTCTGGATAGTGACACCATCAGTGGAAATAGAGAGGGAAGACGGTGCGGGGGTTTGCGGGGGATGACGAGTAGTTCATTCTTGGACATATACTGTGTGTAATATTAGCTGAAGGACATACACAGCAGCAGCTCTTGATTTGGAAGAGTTCATCTTTCAGTGGGTGGCCTTGGGCAAGTCACAATCCCTTAGCCTAGAGAGCCAGTGTGACGTAGTAGATAAGGTGCTGGACATGGACCTGGGAAGCCAGGGGTTCAGATCCTGCCCTAGCCATAAAAACTCACTGGGTGGCCTTGGGCAAGTCACATCCTCTCAGCATCAGTTCCCCATCTGTAAAATGGGAATGTGTGTGTGTCTGTCTTTCCCTGTGTTCTCCCCACCACCCTTGTCCATCCATCTTAGATTGTAAGTCCACTGGGCACGGACCTGTCTCTGAACATCGGTTACTGTAAAGCACTGTGTACACTTAGTATGATAAATAGTAGTAGATTCCATTGAAATTAATGACATTGTGCAAGTATAAAATTGGTATAAATGAGGGAAGAATTAGACCCAGTAAGTCAAAATATTGGTATGTATAATGAGAGAGAGCTGCTCAGGGCACAATGCAGCTCCTATTAAGGTCAATGGCTCAACTCCCATTGATTTCAATGGAAGCTGGATTGTGCTCTTAGAACACTGTAATCATGGGTAGCAGTTTGTAACTTCAAATGAGGGACACAAAGTGGCTCGAATGATATCTTTTATTGGACCACTTTATTGATCCAATACAAGATATCATTCAAACCACTGTGCTTTCCTCTCTATCACTTGGGAACAACATGGCAACCACTCAATCTCTCTGGTAACTGCAAATGTTATGCTGGGGCTCACAGATACATTGTTATAAAAAGCAAGACAGATAATGCATGACATTTCTTAGGTCTCAATTCAGCAAGGTGCTTGTCTATGTCCTTAGAGCAAGGGTGACCAGGCTTATGGTGTACTTGATCCAGACATCCAGGCCTGAGGTGATCTACTAGGACTTCCCCCACTGGATCTGGTGCTCCAGGACCAGGTCAGCACCCCTCCCACTGGATCCCAGCTCTAGGGCACCTCAGCAGCCAGTCTCAGGAGTGGAGAGGAGCACTCTCCTAACTCATCTTCTCCCAAGAGATACACCCTGGGATGCTGGTCTCACTCCTGCCCAGAGGTGATCTTTGAGAAGCTAGTCCCCATCCTCCCACTATGATCTATTGGAGACTAATTTGTGCTCTACTAGTAGATCATGATCTACCTCTTGGCTGTTCCTGCCTTAGAGTACCTAGGCCTCCAGTGCTAAATACATGTTAAAATACCCTGCTGAATCGCCTGGTAGCCTAATCTTGTAATTTGTTAGCCGCCCCAAGCTGCCTTTGGAAGGAGGGGCGGAGTAAAAATTCTTATATAAATATAAACTTCACTGGCAAGTTTTACTCAAGTCAATGAAAGTTTTACTTAAGTTTTACTGAAGGTTGAGCTGAAAGCAAAGTTAATAATGTTTCCATTATAAAACACAAATCCATCACTCTACTGTTGTTAGTGTTAGGGAGGGTTTTTTTGGAGTAAAAATAAACTGCGTCCCTCCAGACCTTTATGGTACAAAGTGAAATCTAGTACATAAAACGAAGATAAAAGGGAAATTTTCTAAGCATAGACATAAGGAGATAAAAAGTGAACATCTGCTGATTTCTGAATATCATCTGTACTCAGCTGTAAAACATTCAGCAGCACTTGCACTTTCATGTCTGAAGAAAGCTGGCAGCATTTAGGGAAAGGTCTAAGTGTTTTCAGGGGTATAGATGAATGAAAGGCCTGGATGTGCAGTAGGCATCTCTTTGAGATGTTGTGCAACCTTTACAGTAAAATGTGCGTCTTCTGAAGTCCTGAGACTCCTTTCCCTATGCTGGGTGATAGTGAGAAAAAAAAGCCAGGTGCTTTGTCAGTACTTTGTAGGAAGACCAATTCAAAAATTATTAAACTAATGCTGTAAACAGAAGCTAATCCTTTATCTACTGTTCTAGCCACAGGATGGTTCTTCATTCAGTGGTTGTCAGATGCTGGCCATGGACCTCCACCCTCCGGGGTTCTGGAGTGGTGTCTGACCTGTCAGCACTATCGCCTCAGCCTTCCTCTGGCCCAGCCACTCCCCCTGTGACTCCTCCCTGCCTTGTCCTGACCCCGCCCCATCTCCTGTCTGTCTTGCCAGTGCCCCCACTTCCCAGCTTCCTGGTTGGCTGCCAGCAGGCATAAAAGTGTAGAGTGAGTATGGTTGCCATGTTGGTCCCAAATATAGGCAAATAAAGACAAAATAGTATGGTGAGGTGATATATTTTATTGGACCAGCTTCAGTTAGTGGAGGTGGAAGCATTCAGACCTCACAGCATCCTTCCATCTGCAGTTCTTATTAATGACTTGCCTGATAAAGGGCCCACTGAGGTCTGACAGTTTGCACCTCCACTAGCTGAAGCTGGTTCAATAAAAGATATTGCCATACTAATTTGTCTCTACTAGCAGGTGTGAAAGGCATGCTGGTAGCAACAGGAAGCTGGGTGGAACAGAACTCTTTCTGTCTTCCACACTTCTATTCCCTCTCTTGGTCCTAGTCTCTGTCTTGCTCCCCTCCAGTTGTGCCTTGACTCTCTTGTCTCTTGCTCCCTTGTTCCTCTCCTGGTCTGGTTTCGTTCACTTGCCCTTTCTGTGTCTTTGTCCTTGTGTTTGCCCTCAGCCTTGCCTCCTATTGCACCGCCCAGCTCTGACACTGAACCCCATCACCCTTAAACCCCCATGTCCACCCATTTTCTGGATGGCCCTTGACCCATGCTCCTTACAGTGGTGAGGACGGGAAGGACAAAAGTATAGTTCGTGCAATGCCGGGACCCCATTATAAAAGGGTGGCATCGGTCCATTCCTAACATAGGAATGTTTGATGGGCACACTGACTTGTACCTATTAGAAAAACAAAAATGTTTCTGTATTTAATTTTTGATATTAATTTAAAAATGATATCCTCTTCAGGGGCTGAGTCTCCCTGCATTGCAGGACGTGTGGTTCCACATCCATATGTTGTTGAATCTAGTTTGTTCATGGGCTCCATGTGCTGTAGGCCCCCACTTGAATCACCATGGGTTACTCCAGTGCTCACACTCATGTATTGGGGACGGGGGAGCCCTGTGATGCAACACAGATGCCCTTACCCCACAGTATGCACTTGCCTGGATCTAAGTTCGTACATACAAGATAGTCATTATCAACCAGTGACACAGCTGGAGTGGGAGGAAATGCTCCACACACTTCGGGCTCCACCCCCTGCCCTACATTTTCTTGTTAGCCTCTTGTCCTCTGTAGCAATTCCATGATTTCCCTACTGCCCTCTGGCCATGAGCAACAAACATGTCCGAATTTGTATTGCTGAAAGTAGGTGGAGCCATTTGTCTTTTCCAGCTCAGCCCACTGGAGCCATAGGGAGCAGAGCTAGGGTTTTTGCTGTCCTGGAGGCAGCCCAAAATGTGAGGGGGAGGGGATAATTTTCTCATCCGGGGAGATCCCCTTCTGTTCCCCCCACTTGTTATGTCAGTAATATAACACACATTTTAAGAGAGTGAGCTGGTACCCATGTAACCGAGACCGCTTTTAGACGAGCGTCACATGCTCACGGGATGTCATCACGTGACTTCAAATTACCGTGGGTGGCTTTTAGACGTGAATTCTTGCACAGTCTTTTAATACCATGGATTAAATACACCACGGTATTAAAAGAATATGCGAGTGGCAATGATGCATGAGATGTCCCATCTAAAAGCTACCCATGGTAATTTGAAAAGTCTTGTGATGACATCCTGTGAGCGCATGCCACTCGTCTAAAAGTGGCCTGAGATGAAATTATGTGTATAATGTTATCAGTAAAGTTTTCTCCTCATTTTCTGATCACTTGTGTCTGTCACATCTGAAGCATTTGTGTTCCAGCTGCACATGCTACTAATTATAATTTCTATAGTGCTACTAAGGGTATGCAGTGCTTTACAGATTTTCAGAGACATGTTCCTGCCCAGTGGGTTTACAATCTAAGATGGACAAGGATGAGGGAAGCACAGGGGAAAGACAGACAGACAGACAGACAGACACACACACACACACACGCACACACACATTCTCATTTTACATATTCCTGTTTTACAGAGATGGAGAAGTTGTGACTTGCCGAAGACCATCCACGGTACGGATGAAGCTCTGGCACATCAGCTAAGGGACTGGCCTTCCAGTTGGTATAGAAGTTTCAACAGTGGCAACACACACATTATGGGATTCGGTTTTAAATCTCTCTCAAAAGAATAAGAAAAAGAAAAACTTTTAAAATAATTGTGCGTGTTCAAAATAACTGCTAGAGCATTCTGTGCATGCGCGCTCTTTTCCAAAATAGTGGTGGCAGTGTCACTGCCATTTTGGAAAAGGACAGCTAGTCTACACAAGCGCAGTGGCCAAATTGCACATGCACAGACTACCTGCCCATTTCCAAAATGGTGGTGACGCTACCACCAACATTTTGGAAAAGGATGTGCATGTGCAGAACGATCCAGTGGCCATTTTGATTTTTTTTAAAATTATTTTTATTAATATTTTAATTGTTATTTTTTTATTGATTTTAAATGCAGATCTGAATCCATAATGGATATGAATCCAAAACTTCCTCTGGACACTCACCCCTAATATTTAGTATTGCTATTAGAAGCCTTGATGTTAGATCTTCCTACTTAGACTTGTGGGCAAGGGATATTGCCCACCTGGGAGAAGTCACCGGGTGGTCTTGGGGGAGTGTGTCTTCCCCCCGGGACCTCATGTGTGGAGTCCCGCAGGGTGGTATTCTGTCCCCCCTCTTGTTTAACATCTATATGCAGCCGTTAGGGGAGATCGTGAGCGGGTTTCAGGGCATGCAGTGTCACCAGTATGCTGATGACGCTCAGCTCTACCTCTCCTTTTCCACAGACCCAGGTCACGCAGTCTCCCTATTTTCCCGGTGCCTGTCAGCTGTGGGAACATGGATGAGGTTGAGCCATCTGTAATTGAATCCTAACAAGAGGGAGGTGATGTTGGTGGGCGAGGACTTGGGGGACCTGGGGGTGGTTGAATCTCCTCTTGTTGGGTGGGGTTCACCCTCCTATGGTCTCTCAAGTGTGGAGTCTGGATGTGCTCCTCGCTTCACGGCTCAGCCTGGAATCTCAGGTTGTGGCGGGGAGTGTGTTTNACCTCGCCACTGTCATCCATGCCTTCATCACCTCGAGGCTGGATTACTGCAACGCGCTTTGTGGGGCTGCCCGAGAAGCTGGTCCGAAGGCTGCAGCTGGTGCAGAATGCCGCGGCCCGTCTCCTTATGGGGCCGGGCTGCAGGGAGCACATGACACCGGTGCTCCGGGCTCTGCACTGGCTGCCTATAAAGCACTGGGCCAGGTTCAAGGTGCTGGTTTTAACCTTTAAAGCCCTTCACAGCTGGGGCCCTGCTTACCTGCGGGACCGCCTCACTCCCCATGTGCCCATGCGGCCCTTGAGATCGTCCGTGGGAGCCTTTTTGGAGGTTCCCCGGGCGAGGTGGGTGGCCACTGATGTTAGATCTTTTTCGATGGCCACCCCTGTGCTGTGGAATTCGCCCCTGGAGGACGCTCGGTTGGCTCCCACTCTCCTGCTATTTTGGCGTTTATGTGAGACCTGGCTGTTCCGCCAGGCTTTCGGGGGGGGGTAGGGTCTCTTTCCCCTGCATCATTGTATTTTTAACTGTTTTAAACTGTTTTATTGATTGTTGCTGTTTGCTGCCCCGGGCTGCCTATGGGCAGGAGAGGCGGGATACAAGTTTTTAATAAAAAAATGTAATAAAAATATTGTTGTTTCTAAATAAAACTTGGTATGTTATGGTTTATAGGGGAATAAAACACATTTGACTCTGTGACCCAAGGGGTACATTTAAAGAAAACTGTCACCAGCTGGATGTCTTTTGTCTAATTCAACTACCTAAGAGGACCCGGTCATTAAGGGAGATTTTGCCCTTTTTTTCACCTTAAAAATTCAATTACCCTCCTTTCTCTTTTTATATAAGGTGCATTACGAACCTTGCTCTTCCATCCAGCTGGTGAAAGTTTTTTTTAGATGAACCCTGTGGGTCACAGTCAAATGTACTTTATTCCCCTATAAACCATAACATACCAAATTTTATTTAGAAACAACAATATCCCTTGACCACAAGTCCAAGAGTAGAAAGAACTAATGTCAAGACTTTTAATAGCAATACTAAATACTAGGGGTGGGCGTACAGAGGAAATTGTGGATTCAGATCCATTATGGATTCAGATCTGCATAATCAATAAAAAAATATAATCTCTTAGACTTCCCAGTGTAGCTCAAGAAGGCCTAGTATGCAAACTTCCAATGATATAAGCATATAAACCAGGAAGTGCTGGCAAGATTTTCCATTTAAATGAGTCTATCAGGATTGCTGAACATTGTCTCAGACCAAATTCTCTTATCCGAGAGAAAAATTGCCTAAGGAGATCAGTAGCTGCGGACAAGAGGGCTCTTTGTATCTCTTTCTGCATGGGCAGGCTCAGCTCCTGAACCAGGTGACTAAGAATATGTGTTTCCTAGAAGTTAGCAGGTCAGTTCTCTGTGTGTGTCTGTCTGCTCGTTAGAAACTTCCTTTCTTTTAAAATGAAAGTGGAGATGATCACACCTTTTCCTCTTGAAGGGCATTTCTTGGACCAGTTCTGAGAAGAGTGTGACCAAAAGAGATGACAAAGGCCCTTTTAAAAAGAGACGCACCCATGCATGCCACTGTGTGGGTGTGCCTCATTTGTACAGTGGCAGCGGGTGGGCATGCGTGTGCGCACCCACGTAACATGAATCCCCACCCACCTCCACCCATTGCCCCTGCACGGAGCAACTGGCAAAAATGCAGATTGCTCCATACGGGGCATGTATGGGGTTGTGGGGGGTGATGGGTGTTAACCCTTGTCCACACCCCCACCCCATGCTGCCGCTGCAGCAGTATGCCCACAGACTGTCCCCTCAGTCGCAGCCCATTTAAAAAAGGGCAAAAGTCGTCTTTCTCTGAAATGTTCTGACTAGAAGTGGGAATTTGGATTATCCGGACCAAACCGCAACACGCCTGTTGTGGCTTGGTTTAAAATCATGTACAAAATGGCCACTAGATGGCCATTCTTTGCATGCATCCCTTTTCCAAAATGATGGTGGCAGTGTTGAAAAGGGGAGCCAGTCTGCACGTGTGCAGTGGCTATTTGCTGCATCTGCAGTCATTTATTTTTAAAAAATTCTTTTAGATCTTTTTATTGATTTACATACGTATCCTTAATACAGATCCCTAATTAAATATGTAAATTGCAGATATGGATCTGAAGTGAATCTGAATCCACAGCCTAAACCAAAAGACCACCGCTAGTTCTGACTCAGTTAATGAGGCAGAGAGCACCTGACCCATGAAACTCAATAATGGAATCAATATCTTAGTTCAGTACTTTCTGCTGAGACATTTATTTTTTTATTTGAATTTATAGGTTGTCCTTCCCTGTTGCTCAGGGTGGCTTACAATACATAAAAACATTTAAAACTAATAGGAAAACCCCATAAAAAACCTACAGTACCCACCCAACCCCCTCTAACTCCACTATCCCCGCCCGCCAAATGCCTTTTCAAATAAAGATGTCATACATCGCCTCCAGAAGATGCTCGGGCTCAAACAAACCTCCGGGAGAAGGGAGTTCCAAAGCACTGGGGCAGCAACCGAGAACGCCCCCCCCTGTGAGCCCTCCCCGTACAAACAAGACTAACAGATGGTACCCGCAGGGAGGCACTCCTGGCCAATCGCAGGGGGCTCAATGGGACATTGAAGGATAGGCAAGGTGTGGGCATGGAAAGACAGGTGTCTTTCAGATAACATATAAATAGCACATTTTGATGTTCCACAAGCATCCGGTTGTATTTAATTTGGATGATGCCTGAATAGAATAAAAGTTGAGTCAGTAATGGGCAAGTTCTCCTTTTTGTCTCCTTCAGGCACTTCCAGAACTAGGCAGGAGAGCAGCCAAGGTAGCTCACTTTTCTCCATAGCTCTGTCCATAAGGGGCAGTGCTTCAACTGTAAGAAACAGGCCATGTAACTCGCCACTCTTCTGGATCAGACAGGAGTTGGCTGCAAAATTTTCTGAAGGGAAAGTTCAAAGGATGGGACTTTTGCTCCCTCTCCCACTACTTCTCCATAGCAACAAATCTGAAATGACTCCAGATTTATAACAATGTAACCGAAGCAGATTTTGCTGCAATGTGCCTTCTCTTAGCTTCGTTCCTCCTGAATCCGCTAGGTACTGTGGCAAGTAGCATCGTAAACACAGTACTCTATTTAATTTTATGCTGGCACATACATTATTTGTTTTCAGCAGCAATTGTATCACTGGCCAGTTTGAAAAGGACAGTGCATAGAACTTCTAGTCTTAATGGACCTAGAAGTGATCAATGCCACATTTTTGTACCTTCGTTGCTGTGCAAAACCTAACCTGCTCAGACAAAAGTACGAATCTGTGCTTTGGTAATTTGTCCGCCAGCTGTAATTAGTAGGCTTCTGTTGTGTACTATTGAATACAGCAGGTTGTGCAATTACACCTGCTGCTTAATAAAGCCAGAATTCACACTAAAGACACGCAAAAACAGAACTATTGCTTTAGTGATTTTATTTTTAAAGTATTTTGTACTCATAAAAGAATATAGAAAAATGGTTGTCTAGGATGTCTGTTTACCAGCAAAAGCAAACAACTCTCTGATGCCTAGGATTGACAAGATTGGAAACTTTGCTTTTATTTGATATTGCTCTTTTCTCTTTTCCTCTCTCCCAGATATCCCCCTGTACAAAGAGATGTTTAAGTGGTTTTATAGTCTCTTGGGTATTTTTCCTCAGGCCACATCTTTTGACCTGCGTTTCCTACATTCACCAAACAGCCTTTTGAGAAATAGCAATTTATCAAGTGCTGAGAGAAGAAAATATTGATTTGGAAAGGTCCAATTCATCTGCAAAGAGTGAACATGTTTCTGGGATATAGTGAACAACACTATATTTCAGCCAAGTGCTACTTACACTTTAAACCTGGTTAGAGGGGAAATGTCATACACTACGTAGACTTTAATTTAGGAGAAATATTTACCTGCATTTACTACTAAGCTCACTGTGGCAGGGCTTAGGGCGCAAACCTCCTTTAGCACCCATGTAGGGGAATTAGCTGTGCCACTGCCACAATATGACTGCTTTGCCATGGGACAGCATGCGCAGCATTTGCCTCCGGGAAAAACTCCAGGAGGCAAATGCTGCTCAGCTTGTTTCTTGTGAGAAAACAAAGCTGCAGAGCGTTACCTCTGATCATGCAGAGGATGCAGCGCTGGAAAACTGAGCTCTGCATCCTCCACATGGAAGGGAGAGAACATACAAACTGCTATGAATATGGGGAGGAAACTCCGGTGTTCAGGCCTCCCACATGATCCTGAATCCTTGTTATGACCTGACTCCCATTATCCTCAGTGGATTAAGCAGTGCAGTGCTTCAAAACTGCCTTCACAAGTGAAAGATAGTCAAACTCTTGGTATCATCCATTTACATTCCTTGTACAAGCTGAAAGAAAACTTTCAATATTAAAATCCCACCTATGTCTGAATTGGTTACATATACCACCTATGAATAAAGAAAGTTAATGAAAAAAATCCTTCGATTGTGCTCACACGACCCAAAGGAACCAGGCAGAGACAAGTATACATTTTATGGGCATTGG
>QEPC01012655.1:3003597-3015678 GCA_003113815.1 Sphenodon punctatus | reverse complement strand
CCCCCCACCCCGAACACCTGGGTTCCAGGGCCGGCCCGCACAAGGCCCCCCCCCCTTGCTTAATTGCAGCGTGTAGGGGGGGTTTATTTTAGCAGGGGTTTTTTTTGTTTGTTTTTTCTGCATTTTTCATCACCTTGTGTATAATTGTTTTAATTGCTTCCTGTATATTGACAGCCAGAATCACTCCTGTGAAATAATACTTTGCAAGTCCCAACAAGAGGCAGAAATCCAACAGTTTTAAAAAGTAAATATCTTTTAAAAACTTCAGGTCATACTATTATTTAGAAAGGGTCTGTCAGAAACTGCATTTTGAGACGTTTAGTCTGAAATAATATTCCTTTAAACAAAGGCATGTTACCCAAGGAAGGCCTTGCTTTTAAGGGTAATTAATGAAACTTCTGTAGAGTTGAAGAGAAACTTTTTTCTCTGGCTGGTGTCCTGAGATGAAGGTTGAACAGGAAGGATCATCTCTGCCAGTCATGGAAATGAGTTTTGTAGAACGAATCCAGTCAACTAGAAAGGACAAGGAATAGTTTCGTAGTAGCATCTCCTGTGTAAACCAGTTGGTGAGCTGCAGCTATGACTCTAGTGAGGCAAATTTATTTAAAAATGAGAGTTAATTAAGAGATTGGCACATGGTGACTGCTGAAAGCACCATCCCTTCAGCCTCTGGTGCGTAGTTGACCTTTTGCTGCATTTTTAATATCTACATTATCTGGCAAACAGTTTCTTTTTCTTATGATTAAATCTTGTCCTCGTTGCTGTTTTTCTATACCAAGTAATGAGAGAAGATTACTAACATTTGAAATGAGCCTGAGTATGCGGTCTTCTGAAAGTATTTGCTAATCCCCCCCCTCCCCCAAATAGCTCTGAGTTTTTAAAATCTGATTTCTCAGTAAGAAAGACCTTGTTTTAAGCACTTCAAGGCCAATGGGTGTGTGTGTGTGTGTGTGGTCTCTCTTTCTGACTGGGAGGAATTTTAGGGTGGATGTCAACACTGCATGTGCTTAAAATATTTTTTCCGCCATTATTTTCAAGAATTATTCTGCCATTTCCTGATGTATGAGCACGCTTGGATGGGGATAATGGTGGGGCTATGTTCTCCTCCTCCTCCTCCTCCTGCTCCTGTGGATCTGCCTGTGGAGGCTAAGGTAGCGTGCTGTACTTGCTAGTAGAGGGGGAGATGTGCCTGGACAATGTCAGGTGTTTTCCCATGCGATTTCCCTGTGTTTTCTACGGGGCTGAATGCTGGGAAAACGAGGGTGGGCAGGCAGGATCCAGGAGGGATGGTGTCAATTGCTGAAAGGTGTTGGCTAATGGCGCCTGCCCCTGTACAACAGTTGTTGTGCTCGTGGTAGCTACATGCTGGAGAAGGGAGGTCTGGATCTGGAGAGACTGGGACAATAGATCTTGCATTTCCTTGCTTGCCTTCTCCAGCACACTCTCCAAGTGCACACTCTCTGAGTGCTTAGGATCTAGTCCTAAGTTGAACACAGGACCTGGTGCAGGGGTAACAGTGGTGGAGCTACTTGGCAATAATGATCACAATATAGATCATTTTTAAACAGGCAGAAGGGGAGGATTTCCTGGGTTCCTCTGTGTGGGGAGATGGTTGGAGGTGGGTCTGTGGGTCGCAGGAGTGCACGCCCACCCACCCCCACCCACTTTTATACGGGTGCTACCACACTTGTCCACTGGGTGGACCGCATGGTAGCGTCTCATGTAAAAACACCCATAATCAAATTTGACATAATTATTGGAGGAAGAATAGTGAATAAAACTACTGCAGTAGCATTTTAACTTTAAAAAGGGAGGCTGTGCTAAAATGAACAAACTAGTTAGAAGGAAACTAAAAGGAACAGTGGTGAGGATTAAATGTTTGCAAGAGGTGTGGAGATGATTTAAAAACACCATCTTGGAAGCCCAAATTAAATGTATTCCACTGGTTAAAAAAGGCAGCAAGAGGAGCAAAAACCTGCCAGAGTGGCTAAATGGTGAGGTGAAGGAGGCTGTTACAGCCAAAAAGGCATCCTTTAAACAATGGAAAGCTAGTCCTTTCCCAAATATGCTCATTCCTGTTTTCTTAAGGAGAATAGGAAAGAGCATAAGCACTGGCAAATTAGATGTAAAGCGTTAATAAGGCCGGCCAAGAGAGAATTTGAAGAGAGACTTGCTAAAGAGGCAAAGACTAATAATAAAAGCTTTTTAAAGTACACCAGAAGCAAGAAACCAGTTAGAGAGTCAGTTGGGCCATTAGATGATGACCAGGGGGTAAAAGGAGCGCTCAGGGAAGGATCTTGGAATCAGTGTGCACAATACAGTGAAATCCTCAGCTCAGTGTGCGGTGGCAGTCAAAGCAAACAGAATGTTAGGAATTATTCATAAAGGGATAGAGAATAAAACTGAAAATATCATAATGCCACTATATACATCCATGTGACCACAGCTTGAGTAACGTGTGTAATTCTAACACCCCCATGAGCCCGGCTTTACCCGCCTCCCGACCCCTGGGGCCCCTGCACTTTACTTACTGTTGCTGATCCGGTCTAGAAGGTGGGGGCCACGGCCACTGGCTGGGCCATTGGTTCCGCTACCAGTGGCTGGGCCTCCTGCTGCTGGCTGGTGGCAGGAGCTGGCTCCGCAGTCAGGCCTTCTCCACCACCCCGCAATGGAAAAGGCCCAGCGGCCTGGCAGCGGAACCAGCTCCTGACACCAGATTGGTCACTGTCGGAGACAGGTGCTGGGCTCTGTGGACCATGGTCTGATCCAGTATGGCACTTGGCAGCAAAGGCTGTGCTTTCTTGATGCGCAAGGCCGCTCATGCTTCTGGCCCAGGCCCTGAATTTTATTTATTTATTTATTTATTTATTTTATTTTACAGATTTATATCCCGCCCCCTCCTGCAATGCAGCTCGGGGCGGCTAACAACACAATAAAATATTAAAATTCACTTAAAATACAAATATAAAAACATCATCTAAAACATATCACATAAAACAGGGCTAGAAAACAAATAAATAAATGGGCGGGGGATTAAAATCACATCTGACTGCTTCTTGGTCTCCCCAATCAGCTCCTTTGCCAAATCCTCCCTGCGCTGCTGGTTGTGGATCTACAGGTCCTGATTCTGCTGGGCATTTTTGGCAGGAGGCTCCAAGTGGCAAACCTGTGGCAGAGCAACAAGGAGAGCCATTAGCTCAGACTACCCCACCACACCGAACTTCCTGCCCAGGTGTTTCAGCCCCAGCTCACCCTTCCGCCCAATGTAATGGCTGCCCTTCTCTCTCAGTGTAGCAGCCCTCTGCTCACACTAAGGGAAGTGGGAATGAGTATCTGGGATAGGGTGCTGCTGGTGAGATTACTCCAGTGGGATTGGAGTGGCACAAGGTTCTCCTTCCTATGATCACAGTCAAGAATTTGAAGCGCCACCATTAGTGCCCTCACCCATTCCCTCCACGTCCTCTATTTTGGCTTCCACTCCTCCTCCCAAGCTCACCTTCCCACCATGGTGCCTCCGTCCCCCGCCAGGCCATGGTCCTGCCATGGTGCCTTCCCACTGATTTCCTACACATGCTGTTCACCTCTGGGGCTGCTGTGTCCCGGGGAGTATCCTGTTTCTCCCCAGCACTCCTGGCCACCTATGAACACAGTAAAGAACTCCCCCCCCAAAAAAAATAATAATAATAGTGTGATATTGCTGCTGCACCATTTGCAGGGAGATCTTGTGGAACACCAACTAGTTCTGATAGCATTTCTCAAGTTTGTATTGTACATTGTATTGTGCAGGTATCTTAAAGACTGCCCCTACCTCATATTCCCTTGCAGCCCCTGAGGTCAGCCATGGGCACTCTCTTGTAGGTACCATCTTACCATCCCTTTGAGTTGATTTTACAGCTAGGGCATGGGATCCGAGCCTGTTCATCCTCCAGAAGCAATGTAAGACCTTTCTAGGCATTTGGGAGGCAGGGATAGGGTTGGATGGGAGTGGGGGGATGTAAGAGAGGGTTGGGTGGGGTGTTAAGGGGATTTATTATTGTTGTTAATGATTTTAATGATATTTAATATTGGTTTTATGATTTTAGGCTACCCTGAGCCTCTGCGAGAAGGGCAGCATATAAATTGGATTAAATAAATAAATAAAATTATGCTTCCTACACAGAGCGATGAAGGGCTTAGTCTCTTCCTTACTCCAGGGAATACACCTCTGGCAGGTAGATCCATAGACAGAGAGTGGAACACCAGAGGTAGCAGTGCTGGTAGTTGCCTGTGAACACACTAAAGGGGACAAAAAACCCCCTACATAATTAGATAGTAATAAAAGGAAGCATTTATCAAGCAGCTGTGTAAACGCAGCCCCAGTGAATTTAACTTACCATACTTGATTGGCTGTTGTGAGTACTAGCTTGGGAAGAGAGAGCGTTGGGTGCATCCCACAAACAATGAGTTGGGACAACACATCTTCAAATTTGGTGCACGTTTGGCTTTTAAGGTGCCAGTGAGAGCAAGAGCAGAGAGAAGGGATGGAAACGGTCACTTCTTAAAGGCAGCCCCACACAGCACTGCTCGGAGTGCTCTGGGCTTTTCACCTGCAACTCTATGGTCCTGGGGAAGATTTGCGTGAACGCTGCTGCATGCACTCTCATTGACGGGACACGGTCACGTGGGCGTACATTAACCAAAATTTGCCAGTATTTGTCCGCACAGGAGAAGCATTCTCCAAGACCCCCTGGTGAGTGGGGGCGGGTGAGTGGAGGCCATGTGGCCAGTGGGCGTGAACATCTGGTGAACACCTAATAAATGGCCAGGTGGACACCCACCTGGAGTGTGCTGATGTCTCATCTGTTAACACCTGGTGACGCTGCACTGGCTGTGTGTTTGTGTGTGCACGTGCAGCTGTCTGCTTGTCTGGCTGTTTTTAAATGGGTACAGCTGGGGGGCAGGTCCATGTGTGCCACGTAGAGTGCCTACGCACGCCCGGTGAGTGGGGTGGGGTGGAATCAAACAGGCTGGGATGGTGTGCGATGGGTGTCCGCCCCTGCCCATGCACAGTTTGGCCTCCTAGCCTGCCCCCTCAAATGGAGCATCCCGGATTTTCCCCCGATTCTCTGTGCGTGGGCATGAGTGGGTGGTGTGTGGGTCACGGGAGTGTGAGCCCACCCGCACTGCCTTCACTGGGCACTCCGGTGGGTGGGGAATGGCTGGACCTGCGTGGGCATGTTCTGTTTAAAAATGGCCACTGCCTGTTGATCTTTAGACTAGACAAAAAGCTATGCTTATACTAGCTGAGGACTGGGCCCTTTATTTCTGGTATACTTATTTCTTATCTTTCTTATTTGGCTAATGGGACTGGTTGAAAATGGAAAAACAGTGCTCGCACTAATTTTGTATTATTGAAGTAAAAAGCAAAATGAACTTTTTGAGAAAAATGTATGAAGTGTTTTTTGTGCTTTTGATGATGTTTGATGTCCATGCTGTTCTAGTTACTGTGCAATGATCTAGGAATGTATGGTCCATGCCAATTATATAAATGCTTCATCACAGAATCCGGTCATGAGAACCAGTATTTGCCAGTTTTTGTGAATGGTCATTGCTGTGTCAATGAGTAAAAATGGCAAGTTGCCATGCAGTTGCAGTCTGCTTGCTGCCATCAGGAGGCTCTCAATTTCAGTTTTGTTGTAGCTGATTACATGCTCTTTCCCTTCGCTTTATAATGTGTGCCTTGAATGTAATATAAATCCTAGCTTTAAAAGAGAAAGCGAGCAACTGCCACAAACATGCATAATTGTGAGAACTCTTTTATTTCCTTTCTATTGGCATTTATGCTGTTTCAGTATTTAGTCACAGATGTTAGTTCACACCTTTCTCTATTATATATTAAACATTTTTAAATGATTGATTTGAATAAAGTTTTTTGTAACTGAAAATGAAACCTTGAAAATTATTCAGACATGAACAAAATACTGCACTCAAGAACCTGTGACTTCACATCCAAGCTAAAGATCAGTTTACTGCAGACTGGATTAACAAGCAGATGCTGCCACCTTGTGGACCAAATAAAATAGAACAAAAAATTGAGTTTTCATGTGAATTGAATTGAATTTAATTTTATTTACAACCAGATTTGGCCAAATTCAACAGTTTCTCATAAAAAGTATGAGCAATCTCATACAACATATATAACACTTTCTCATAAACAAGTAAAACAAATGAAAACAACTCATGTCTCTCATATAACACGTAAGACAAAACATATATGAAATCAAATCACCTTCATACACAAATCTAAATGATTTGGGATTGGCATTTTCACCATTGGTTGGGGACTGTTTTCACTAAGTAGTGATACATATCTCTCATATAACACATAGACAGAAACATAAGTAAGATCAAAATCACCATCATACAGAAGTCTAAATAGTTTGTGGTTGGCATTTTCGCCATTACTTGGGAACTATTTTCCCATTAGTTCCACCTCCCACTACAATCTCTACTGAGTAGTGTTTTGTGCATCACATATCAAGGGGGTATCACACGCTTTCCGTTTTTGACCTGCCTTTTCCTTTTCATCTGAGCTGCATGTAAGAATTTCGCACGCTGGAATATTGAATTTGGTGATAGCTCAAAAAAAAGCTGTACCGTCTTTTCCTGGGGAGAAAGCCCTTCTTCCCCTTTCATCCATGGACTCAGCCATTTGGACCTGTCACTTGTATACAGAGGGCATTCCCATAGGAGATGTGGTATATCCTCTACTCTTCTGATGACAGGGGCATAGCCTTTGGGCCAATGGGATCCCCTGCCACCTGCCCTCCTGTATACTAGAGTCCAGTTGCGAAAATCTCAATTGCGTAATAACTAGTCTTAAATGGTGTTGGGGAATCTGCAAATAGAGAGCGGACATTTTTGCGGAAAATCTGTATTGGTTCAGAGGCATGTGGCCTAGTTCAGCCACCCTGGTCCTGTCTTCCTGGAGGGCAATATCTATCAATCGTGTTGTGATCTGTTCCCTATCTGTTCAGACAGGGATACGATCCGCGGTTTCGCCAATAAACCCAAGGCCCATTTTTGCTAGTTCCAATCTCACTTCTTTAACCCAGGAGTTCCTCCCTTTCAGATTTTCATCCATTTCTATCAGGACTCTCTTGGGAATATGGTTTGGGGAGAGGATTCTAATTTTTATCCAATAGGCAAATACTAGCTGTTTAACCTTAGTGCCCACATTCAAAACCCCCAGCTCCTGCCTAACCAATGCTCTTGGAGTGGAGCTTTGTATTCCCAGGAGTTTCTTCAAAAAAGCAGCCTGCACAACCTCTACTGCATTACAAGCCCTGTGATCCAGTCCCCACAACTCAGCACCGTACAAGAGAGTGGAATCCAATTTTACCTCCGTCACTCTCAGAGCTTCTATGCAGGGATGTTTGCCGCAATTCTTGTGAAATTTCAAGATCCCACTTGTGGCCTGCTCTGCCTTCTGTCTTACCCAGAGAAGTTGTGACCTCCAGGATAAAGCTGCGTCAAATGTAACCCCCAAGTAAGTAAAGGAAGAGACCCCCTCGAGTTTTTCTTTACCAATAACCCATCGATGGTGTTTAGACATCCTGAAAGACATCACTTTAGATTTGGGAACGTTTATTACTAGGGTGTTATCCTTTGCGTACTCTGCTAAAGAAATTAACATCCTTTGAAGGCCGATGGGTGATAAGGACATAAGCGTCATGTCATCGGCATAAAGTAATAAATACAAATCACCACCAACAGTCTTTGGGTGATGATGTACAGAATTTTGTAGTCTAGTAGCAAGATCGTTAATGAAGAGACTAAATAAGATTGGGGCAATAACACAACCCTGCTTCACTCCCCTTCCAGTGGGGAAAAATTCTGTGAACTCACCCTGTACTCCATGTCTAACAGTTGTCTTAGGGTGATTTCAGACATTACGGGGCCCGTTGCCCCCGTACCGAAATCACCCCATTCATTCCCCGCCGGGGTCACCCCGTCACGCTGTAACAGACGTGCTGGGGGGATCCCGGCGGGGAATCTGGGAGGGGGCGGGGCCGCGCAGCGCAACGTGCAGCCGCACGGCCCCACCCCCTCCACGCTCCCGCCGCCTGCCCTCCGGGGAGACGGGCAGGCGGCGGGGCCAATGCGGCCGCCGCATTGGGCCGGATTCGCCACGGCCCGGGATCCCACCGGGGATCCCGGGCCATGGCACCCAGCCAGCCGTTACTTTTTTTTGGTCCCCACTGGGGATCTCTTTGACCACGCTTCTCGGGACATTCCCCCCGCTAGCCCGGGAAGCGTGGTTCAAATTGACCCCATGCGGGTATTGACCGTGGCGAACATCTGGCAGCCGCCAAACAGACTTTCGAGACACATTGACCACAGGTGCGTATTCACCGTGGTTCACTGTGATCTCGTAACGTCTGAAAATACCCTTAGTGTCTGAGTAGTAATTGCGGATCAGTTTCAACAATGGTGGATCCATTCCCATGTGGTCGAGTTTTTGCCAGAGTTTGGACCTATCTACAGTATTGAATGCTCCCTGAAGTTCAATAAAGGCTACATAAACTGGCTGTTTGAAGTAGGTGTATTTTCTCAAAAGATGGTAAAACGAAAAACACTGATCTATACAGGAATATCCACGACGAGATCCAGCCTGCTCTTCTCCCATAATGTTTTTTGCCTCCAACCATTCTGTAATGTGTCCCAACAGGTGTTTCCCATAGATTTTAGCAGGTAAATCAATCAGGCTTATTGGCCTGTATGACCCCGGGTTGACCCTGTCCCCTTTCTTGAATATTGGGACCAAGATATTAGTTTTCCATGAGTGTGGGACACACTTCATGAACTTAGCCAAAACCGAGGCCCAAAAGGACGGGTTTGACTGAAACAGTTTAGGAGGTAGAGAATCAGGTCCTGAGGCCTTTCCACTCTTAAGTTCCTGTATGTAGTGTATTTTGTTTTCATCAAAGACCATGTAAGGTTTCAACTCATCATCCCCTATTTCTTCCCACAAGCCAACTTCATCCTGTGCAAGTACTGAGTTTTCATGTTCTTTGGTTAAATATATTGGAAGAAGTTTTGCTTACTTGCCTTTTTATTCATTTCCTGTTATACTGAGCATAAATTAGGCATTTTTGAGATACATTTCTGCCCAGTGGTAATACGCCCAACGTTTTGCCTGCATGACCCCATTGTGAGAATTAAATATAACCGTGTGACCCCAGACAGCATCAAAGATAAGCAAAATATATAAAACATCAGTTGGCATCATGACCCTGGCCAGGGACCCCATTTGGGGACCTGAGCCATAGTTTGAGATCCTGTGCTCTAGACAATGCTGTACAAAAATTCTACTCTACTGTTTTCTTTTACTTAAAAGGGGGTGGGAATTCCTACCATTGATGGGGTCCAGCCCCCTCTAGTCACTCAGGTTTGAAGCTGTGGCGTGCTTCTGGATTCCCTGCTGCACCTGGATTCTCAGAATTCTGTGGTGACCAGAAGAGCTTTTCAGCATCTCCATCTTAAGGACTCAGACCTAGCAACCATCATTCATGTCTTCAGAACCTCAAGACTTGACTACTGCAGTGTGCTCTACGTGGGATTGCCGTTAAAGCGTGTTTGGAGGGTGCAGCTGATGCAGAATGCAATAGCTCATTTCCTAACGGGGGTTTGGGAGTGCACATTACAGCATCTGTACTGGCTTCCAGGACCAATTTATGGTGCAGGTTTTGACCTATAAAGCCCAACATACCAGACAGTCTGATTCCCTTTGTTCCATCACGGTCTGTTCTGTCTGCCAGAAGACAAGACAGCACAGAACAAAGACATTTCCAGATGGGTAGAACTTTGCTTTCCATGATCATAATAGGGTCAATTTTTTGGGGGGTGGGGGTTGGGAATTGGGGAATAAGTATGCATTTAGGGTAGGTATTTAAATCAAGAGAATGTGCCATTATATTTAATGTAGCCATTACAATTCTCCTCTCCCTCCAATAATGGTACAGCTGGATTTATGTGCTGAGAAAATCTAGCTTTCAGAAGGAATATAGCAGGAGAAGGAATATACAAAATAGTACAAGTAAAAAAAAGTGAAGAGTCTTTAGAACTACTACTTAATTATAACTTATCTGTAAAGTAAGGTGCATATGAGTAGTTAAAATATTTACTGTTCTTGAGATCACCTGCATACCTAAGCTATTCACTTCACCCGTGAGGAGCAATTTGACCACCCAAAATGCCTCCTAATTTTCAGTTTTTTACCAATTAATCATGTATTCCCTGCTTATGTATCTGAAGCAGGTATATTTACATGCACACTTTTGCAGAGATTACTAACATTTAATTTTTGTTATAATTTGATACCTTTTCTTATTGGTGGTCAGTCTCTTTATCTTCCCAACATATAATTATTCATGTCTAGGCTTGAAACAAGCAATCACAGTGAATGCTGTTTCTGTTGGAAACAGGTCATTCGCCTTCATTAATGTCAAAGAAATGTACCAGCTTTTCACTATTTTTCACTAGTTGAACACAACATGAACTGATCTGCTACCAACTATGTTTAGCAGCTTATGCTTTATATACCATCTAAGCACTGCAAAAGTGCTGGAAATTGATGCAAAAGTGCCAGAAATCAACACAAAAAGACAGTCCCCAAAATCTTGGATAGAGCCAGAAAGTGACAGAAATGATGGAAAATTGTCAGTGCCTCGCAATGTCGGAAGTGCTGACCAGTGGGGAAATATGGACAAACTGGTTGCAAGGGCTCCCAAAATGTAGATATTTCCTGATGGGAAGGGAATACTTGCTCTTTCCTCAGTACCAGTCAAGTCCAATTTAGTTCAAGTGAGGAAAATAGGAGAGATCATTTTTAATTTTTTTAAATAATAAATCTTTATTGTTTAGCCTAAGCCATAAGAATTTTACATAGTACATAAATAGATAAAAACAGTAAAATACAAAATAAGGAATCCAGACACATGTTTACAATCCACTCTCTTATTTACAACCATCCTAAGGGAACATAGAACATAACCCTACCTAACAGCAATTTAGTTTATCTGCCTTCCGCCGTCTATCTCATTTCAGAGTCAAAATACGCACTCCTAATCCGAATAGCTGCCCAACAAAATTTCGCCACTGCCCTAGACAAGTCCGAGTCGACTGGATGCAACAGTCACCTCAAAACTCTATCAGGAGGACCTCCCACCTCTGGTAACCCCCCAGAAACTTATATCTCGGCCCATCAAAACCAGGGCAGTGCAAGATAATATGCTCAGGGGTATCTACCACGCCTGCATAGCACATACGGCATACTCGCTGTTCCCATGGCACCCTCGCATAGCGCCCCTCAAGGGCCGTAGACGGAAATACATTTGCCCTCATATGAAAGAATGCACATCGACAATTTGCGTCCTGACATTCAAACAGGTAGTAGTAGTTAGGCTTCTGGAAGGCGAAAAAATTGTAACAGGAGTTGTAGTATGGGGATACCTTCTGCGCCTCCCTCAGGGCGTTTTCAGTTTGAACGGCCTGATCCCAAATCCGTTTCCTTATCAAATTTTTGCAAGCCGCCATGCCCAGGGATTCTAAATCCGTAAATGAAAATCCCATCTTAGCAACTTCTTGCTTTGCTTTATCAATCCAGCTAACCCCTAGTTCCGCAGAAATTGTAGCTTTCACCAACAATTCGTTGGGACAGGGGAAAAACACTTTCTTGAGCCAGAAATTTAGAAATGACTGGATTGCGTACGCTTTAATGGGTAATACAAATGTCTCGGCGCGAAGAAGCGCTTGAGGGGTCCCCTGGGGAGCCCCCAGAATTGCCCTCAAGAACCTATTCTGTAGACTCTCCAGGTGATCAAAAAACAATGGACCCCAAACCGGGAATGCGTACAGAGGCTGCCCAATCACCTTGGCCCTGAAGAGTCGCAAAGCCGGTAGGGCAAGTCACCCTCCCTGGCCAAAGTAGAATTTCATGATGGCGGCTGCCGATTTCTTTGCCTGCCCACACACCGCCTCGAAGTGAGACTTCCAGCCACCTTTGGCATTAAACATCACACCAAGGTACTTAAATACCTT
>QEPC01012655.1:2968064-3001344 GCA_003113815.1 Sphenodon punctatus | reverse complement strand
CCTGCCCCCCATGCCTGGAACTCTCTCCCTGCCCGCATCCACTTTGCCCCCTCCCTTCGTACCTTCAAATCCCTCCTCAAGACTTCTGCTCTGCCCTCCCCAACTCCTCGCTCCCCTCACCTAACTCGTGCTGATACCTACCACCCAGTACAATCTGTCACCTGTGGTCTGTGTACTTCTATCCTCACCTCATGAACCAACTAGCTATCATTCTCAGTGTAACCAAGCCAAGCACATGCACCTGGGACCTCGCATCTTCGTGAATGTTACACTCCTTGTCTCTCCCTCTGTTCCCCTTCCTTTGTCTCCCCCCTCCACCCCGTCTCTCAGATTGTAAGCCCTAGGGCAGGGAGCGTGTCTATTCCATTACTTTGTAAAGTGCCAGGTACTTTGCTGGTGCTATATAAATGCTTGCTAATAATAATAATAAATAATTAACTTGTACAGTTTGCTGCCAGAGGATGTTATTAAGGCCAATAGCATAACTAAGTTTTTAAAAAGGACCGAATATGCTCCTAGAGGATATCTCTGACTATGGAGCACTGGGAGTCTATAGCAGGGAATGGATCCCTCCGTGATGACTGTGATAAAGTACCCAAAGGTGGCCACTTCCAGGGACAGGATGCTGAGCTAGATGGACCATTGGTCTGACCCAGTATGGCACATCTCATGTTTATTCTTATACTATACATTCTTCAAACTTTTAAATATTACTTTGCATCAGAGAAGTGATAGTAAGGATGCCAGTGTTTTATTATTGTTTATTATTTCTAATGTGCTACTGCTTGTGGAGTTCAACTATGGCCCTTTTTACACGGGTGGCACCCATGCATGAACACCCAGGAATCTGTGGGTGAGTCTTGTGTACACGCCATGGCAGGTGGGTGTGCGTGCATGCTCTCGCAGAACACGCATGCAACCCCACCCATCACCCACTCATGCAGCAACCAGCGAAAACAGTGGTTGCTCCGTGCATGGGTGATGGGTGGAGATTGGTGTGCGCCCATCTACACCCTCACCGCACCCGCACCACTGTGCGCACGCACCCACGTGGCCCATGTAAAAAAGGCCTATGAATTGAGACCTCCTTGTACTAGGTACTGTACAAATACGAAACCATACAGATTTCTAAGAATGGGTAGCAGTGATGAAGAGAGTGCCTAGCAAGGAAAGATCAGGGTTAATGGATATGGAAGCCTTAGAAAACTGAAATTTAAGCCATTGTGCTATATTGAGTTACCTTGATCTGGCTTCTGCTAGCTTAAAAGCCCCTGAACCATAAATGCAGCAAAACGTTTGATATTTGTGTTATCACATCAAGAAGCAAAGGCTTTATGTGACTGCTCTAAACCTTTAAACATTTTTTTAGGGACCGCACCGATTTCTGTTTTGACTACTTAAAGCATATTGATTGGTCCTGCAGGTTTCCACTCTGCCTTCTCTGTGAAAGCATGCCAGTGAATGATTAAATGTCAGCAATTATGATTTATTTATGACTCAAAGACACTGCTTTTAATGCGTGTAGTTCCATTAGCAATTTTATATCCTTCAGGGGGAAGAGCGGAATGAATACTTTTTCACTAGCTTGTAATTGTATTGGTAAAAACTTCGCCTTTTAAAAAAATGTTGCAATTGTATTACACAGTGAAACTGCATTAGAATAATTAAGTGGCATAATCTACCCTCCTGTAAAAATGTAGTGAGAGGAGTCAGAGGAACCCCTGTAGTAGTAAATGACACGTTTCTGTCCCTGGAGAGGGTTTTAAGAGGAATAGGATTGGCCTCCAAAGTACAGATCCTGATTCCCAGGATCCTGAGGAAGAAGCATCTCCTATTCTGTTGCATGTGTACCTTTCCCTGTCTTCGCAGGGTTCTGTGTGGTAATGTGGTTTCACTGGATGCTGTGTTGCTAGAGGTTCCTCTGACCTTGGTCTGAACAGTACCCTGCTCCTTGGGAGGTTTGTGTGTGCTTGCTAAAGCAGACACAGAGGAGAAATTAAGTGCGAACTGAGCACAGTTAATTCACATGCAGATGATCTCCTAGCATCTTCTCAGCTAGGAGGGGAAGATACCACAGATACTCACTGCTTCCAGCACCTTCTCTCTCGGATTACGTACTGCACAAAATGGCTGTAGTACATGCTGCTATAAGCAGGAACTCCATTGTAGCCAATGCGGAAAACGCCAACCTGATTCCTGAACACAGGTCCCTGGCTCTAGGCTAATCAAACCTAGTTTTATCAGCTCTAACTTTCTGCAGTGGTAGTGGATCATCTTTTGTGGTGGCAGGGTACAGTCCTTTTTTGGAGTGTGCTGAGGACATGTACCTGGAACTCAGCAAATAGTTACCTGTCTAATGAGCCAATTGATGTGGGCCGAGTCCAGCCTCCGGTAGAAACTATATGGCACTGGGGGATGGGGGACCAACCATTAAAAAACCCCAACCCTGAAGCACAGCTCATTTAGGTGGACTACCAGGAAGAGGCAAACCTCAGGAGCCAAAGGGCTTGCCTCTGAGTCAGAAGCTTGCCTTGCAGTATCCAGGAAGAGGGAAAGGAGGCCCAAAGTTTTCCTAAGGCCTTGTGTCATTCAGTGTGTTCCTAAAGCTGGCTGGTCAGACCACCAGGTGAAAAGCCTCAGGGCTGGGAGGAGCTTAGGAGGGGCTTACCCACGCCATACAGGGCTGGAAGAGTAAGAGGGCCTTGCTTACATAAAGGGTCTGGAAATTTAAAAAGGCGCCACCTTAGTAAGAGGGCCACAGCCTGGGGAAGCAGGTGGCCTGAGTGTGTTCAATTTGCTTTATTTGCATTGGTTGGGATGACTCAGCACTGTAAATAGGTACATATTTGGTGAAGCAAACCAGTGCATGGACCAAGAGGCCCTAATTCTGTGGGCCCTGACAGGGCCAAAAGAACTGCATTTTCTCTTCTTCAGGCAGAAGTGAGCTAATTGAGGCTTGAAAGAGTGCTGCAGTGGAGGGAAAGGGGCAGCTTAGGACAGGCCCAGTGCTACCGTGTATGAGGTGTGTGCTCCTATGACTGCTGGAGCTCTTTTGAGGCAGGTGCTGGTTGGGTGGGGAGGACTGGCGAGTGTGAGCGGAGTGGCAAGGCAGCAAGCAGAGCAGGTTGAGTGGGCGGCCAGGCAGTGGAGGATGGACTGGGGTGAGCAGATGAATGGATGGGAAAGCCAGGTAGGGAGTATTGTGCTTCGCTCCTGGATCCTCTATTCCCATGGATTTTTTTCCACCTTCCAAAGCGACACTTTCCTCTATAATACTCAGAATCACTCGGTGCTCTTTTAAAATTAAATCTCACACCTGCTTTTTTATATTTTAGTCTTCTGACAAATAACCTAGGAAAGACCAAGTTAAATTAGCCTGAAAATAGAGGCATAGTTGAAGTGTACAGTTTTTGTTCAGGACAGACACAGAACTTACCCATGGCTTATTGGTTTGGGACTGTCAGGTTTATTTGTTGATTGAGTTTAAACCAGCAAAGTACAAACCAAGCAGTGCACATGCTTAGCTACTGGGCCACTCCTTGGAGATGGTTCTGAATCCACACAGATCTTCATAGCAGGCTGATAGGTGGGTGCAGACCACCACATGGAGGGGGCAAAGCATACACCCGGCTCAGGGTGTCCTGCCTTCTGGGGGTGTTTATTCTGACACTTCTCAGGGTGTCTTCTGAAGATCTCTCCGTTCCGCCTCTGAAAATTGGGCACCATTCCTGGGTCTCTTGCTCCCTGCCGATCAGCTGGAGGAATGGGGGCAACATTCTGAGTGCAGGACCTGCGTGGAAGTCCCAGTATTCAATCAAAGGTTGTATATGGGGGATGTTGTCACACACGATGTTATATATGCTGTGATAGCCTGATGTGCATCTGGCCGCTCTGAGACTACGTCCCAAAGCCAGAGCTGGTTGCCCCAGAAAAATCTGCAACTATCACCCTGGATTTTAGCCTTTGTAATATTAATTTGAAAAATAAATCAATAAACAACATTCACATATGTACTAAGAGTGGGATCCAGAAGCTGGCTGTTGCTGGCATTAACCTATGGTTCTGAGAAAAGTCCTGTTGAAATGAATAGTGCTTACACCTGTGCTAAGGGTTTGCACTAGTGCTAAAATATCATAATTCAGCAAAACTTGCACAGGTCCCTTGCAAGCAGAGCACAATAAAACTTTGAAGATTAAAGGTGATTAGACAAGTACAAGTGTGGCCCCAGAGAGGGTTGGCACAGAGACCTCCTAGTGGTGTGAATGGTGACTATCCACTCACAGGTTCATGAGCCTGCTATTCTCGGAGCCTATTTATTCACGTAAATTGGTTTGTGTGTCTTGCAGTTCTTTCCTGACTTTGGAGGACAGCAAGCTAAATGTATCTCAGCTGGTAGAAGGCATAAGTAGGTGTTTTCAAATGATGGGGTGTGTGTCCGTGACCCATGCAGGCAGAGTGGGCAGCTCCCAGCATGGCTACTGTGGCCATGGAAGCAGCAACTGTACATTTGGTTGGTCCCGCATGGAGCACTCTGAATTTTCTGGCATTGCTCTGTGCGTGGCCATGAAGGTGTGCTCTGTGGCTCACTGGAGGGTGCATCTGACCACTCCACCTTCAGCTAGACGGTCGGATCCTGGGTGGCCATGTGTGGTAACATCTTGTTTGAATGCACCCAATGTTAGGCCACTCCCAGCAAAGCTCTGGGTGTGGCTGAACACTCTCACAAATGCTTCACTTGGTACAGTGGACCTTTCCTTTTGTTTCATGCCTGGTAATTAACACCAGTGAGACCACTCACACACTTAAAGCAGAAAGCAAATCTGTGGAACAGAAGCAGGTAGATTGAAATAATATGTATAATGAGGAGTTTTAGGGAAATTTGACAATAAGCAATGTTACTGGAATTTTAGGTTGCATACATTGTGCATATTTGTCTTTGGGAAAGGAATGCTGGGATTTACCTTAGACTTTAAAATGAGGATTCATAAAAGGTTACCATAGTTACAGCTTTTAAAATGCTCTGTGGTTGTAAGAATGTTTAAATCACCTTTTACAGAGGAATGAAAACGTCAGTGTCCATAGCAATAGTAGACAGACTCTTCAGAAAACAACTAGGCTAATAAACGTGTGGGATTTTAGAGATTGGAGCTGTTATTTAGCACGTCATGGCAACCATGTGTCTACTCCCTATTGTACACCTGCTTTGATCTCATAAGAACTATGAGCCACCAGCAGGGATAGCAATTGGGCTTTTTACCACCAGTGGTGCTTACCAGGGGTAATGAGTCTGTTTTCTTCAAACATTCTCTTATCCTCACTTCATTCTAGGCAGCAGAGGGAGACATGATCTCACTCTCATACCACTGAGACAAATCATAGGAGTTTTTCATTAATTTCTGTTAATCCAGAATCTTAGCTGAGGTGACCTTAGTTTTTTGTTGGTATCTGAGTTATCCAAGTAATAATTACATAAAGGGGTCAAAATTGATCAAAATGAATGGTGACAATGATATTTTCTTATAATTTATAACTGACTCTGAGGTTTTGATTAAAAAAACTAGGTTAAAAATAAATCAAAGGCACAACATCTAGAAAAATTATCTCGTTCTGCAAGGTACTTTGCACAAAAGCAATTCAACCTGTACTTATTTTCAACCATGCAAATAGCCCCATTTGTATATTTCATAAGGTTACTTTCCCTGCAGAGTGAATTCTGTTGCAAAACTTTATTTTAGCATGAAGAGAATATCAGAGAGAGATTATTATTATAAAAATAATACTACTTTACTTTAGCTAAGACCACTTGTGTTACACTGCATAGACTTTTAGACTGTATGATACAGTGGTTGTGTTTGGTTTACGAGTCGTTATTGTGTTGTATACTTTTAAGATAATCTTTTTATTAAAAATAAAATAAAATTAAATACATAAGCCCCCAAAGGTTTCAAGGTTCCTTTGTTCATTCATGTGCGAGTTAAAGTGACTTCAGTATTTGTGTAAGAAAAGTTTATATGTTGTTTATATTACTTATAGAACTATGGCACTGAATTTTTATATGGAACTCCTTTTTGGATTATATTAACGTTCTGGTGCTCTTGAGAAGCACTTGTCTGACTTATGTCTGACTCCTCAGCCTGCTAGACAGTAGCTTCTTAATGTGCTTGCCATTAAAGATTTCCTGGTAGGTTTAAATGCCAAATAGAGCAATTCAGCATGAGCTGTGCCAATTAATTCAATTGAGATTGTTACAAAGTGCCAAATCAATTAAGAGATCATAGGGAGAAATTTTGGTATTTTGGCATCTTTTTCAACTTCTAAAGTAAGGCTGGGGAACCTTTTTTTTTTTGTCTGGGGGACATGTGGGCAATTTAATTGCAAGTTGACCATGCAAAAAAATTATGGAGAGATGTTGGCCTATGTAACAGCCCTATAGGTGCTGCAGAGTTAGGTTGGGCATGTACATTCCTGCAGAAAGTAACCCTTGAGGATTAGACCAGAGATGAGCAGGGTCTAGCTGTTTAAGAAGAGTCAAGTGACTAATAAGCCAATTTAGGTTGCTGATTGACCCCAGCTGCTAGTTGTAGGCAGGCTGCTAGCCAACTGAGAGCTAAGCCAGAAAGCTCAGGTAGGACCACAAGGGAAGGCACTCAGGTAGGCAGACGAGCCAGTTGGCCTGAAATTGTAGCAGTCCGATGGTTGGTGGAGGCCAAGATGATGAGAAGTAAGAGCTGGTAAATGCAGGCTGTGTTAGCGATCCAAGCACTAGAGCAAAGATGAGGAGCACAAGGAAATACTCACTTGGGAGCCTATGAGAAGCCTGCCATGGGATGAGACTGTGAGCCTAGGAAGTGGCTTGTCTCTTCTTAGCCCTCTCAGGTTGTAAACTTGAGAACCAAATCCTTGAGAACCAAGGATTGAAGGTATCATATTCATGTTGTACTGTTTGTCACTTTTGTACTTAATCTGTGGCATCTGAGGCCCCAACCCAAGGTTTGTGTGTACACTGTCTCTTATACACATCTAGATGTGTATAAGAGACAGGTCTAGGATTCAGGCTGCATTCCCATCTGCGGTGGCGGCAGAGGGAGGGGCCAGGGAAGACTCGGCAGTACAGGGGAGCCGGCTGACCAAAAAAAGAGCCTCTGCAAACGGGGACATGCGCGAGAGAAGCCATGGCAGATCCCTGTTTGCACCGGCTCTTTTCCTGTCAGCCGGCTCTTCCGTCCTGCCATTGCCGCCGCAGATGGTAATGCAGCCACAGAGCTTGTGGGTAGAGGCTAGATCCAGGGGCCAGATCCAGGAATTGGAAAGGGACCAAGTAAGGTAAGGTTCCAGTTTTCATTGACATAGGGGTGGTTTGCTATTTTGGAAATGTAGCATTTGCAATTACATTTCAGTAACTGGCTGTCACTTTAATGCTTTTTGCAGGTTATTCTGCTCTAGGACTTACTTTGTCATGTAGTGAAGCTCTGACATTTTTTTCTAGCAGTGCCAATTGAGCTGTAATTTGGTGTGTTGAATTTCATTGGACCGCAAAGAGCCAGTCTCATGGTCAGCTTTGATCTTGAGGTAGCTGGCCGACTTTTAGGCGGTGAAGTTATACTCAGGTTGAACGAGGCCATGGTCTCTAGAGCTGCAGAGAATTGCTGAATATTTGTAATAAGTGTCTGGGAGCCTGAAGTGTCATATTGCTTTAGTGTTCAGAGTTTACATTTTCCATCATCAAAAAAGTTCTGTACAGTAGTCCTTACTGCTTTTCCTCTAACAAGAAAGGAAGCAGTTCAGTCATGGCATGTGCCTAATGCTCCAGTCAATGCTGTAAAAATATGAAGAACCTTGTTTGGCATGTGGATTATATGGAAGGAGGGTCCTGATTATTTCAGGAGCCATTTTGAGCAACCCACCCAGTATTCACTGGTCAACCATTGGGTACCAGTGGTGTTTTCACACAAGCATGGTGGGGAGGTACTTGTCTGAAAACACCCACTGTTGTCCAAAGGGCGTCCGTGCAGCAGTGCCAGACCAGACCCCAGACAGGCACAGATTGCAGGTCTGAATGGCAGTAAGTGATGATAAGTTGTTTAACACTAACTGCTAATTGGTGTTTTGGTTTGCAATCTGTTATTGCCAAGCGACGGTAACTGCAAAAAGCCATCCATAGCCTGTGCTGAAGAGCCGCTTGTGGCTCAGGGACAATAGTGCAAGTCTAGGAAAGTTACCCTTGAATAACCAGCCCCTACCTATCTCTGAGACAATTGGAGCATACCTCACAATATTTCAGGTGACTGAAAAGGAACATAAGCTGTGTGTGTGCTCATACACCCCCACATAGCCACACTCGTACACCCACATATACCCAGCACGGTGGAGTGAGGAGAATGGCAAGGCTTTCAAGTGATGGTGGTGGCCTGGCTGGGTGTCTGCAGGTGCCCCATGCTCCGGCAGCACAGGTGCATGGGGGTTCTGGTAGCAGTCTTCTCAGAAAGACATAGCCTGCTTTTAGGAGAATTTTCCTGTTTGGGAGGGGGGTATGAATTGGGGTACTTTGCCTCGGGAGAAGGCACTTGTGGGGACTTCTTTCCCTCAGAAATTCATGTGAATACCTTGTGGTAGATAAATTTTCCCCAGAGTAATCCAGAATGGCTGTTCTTTGCAAACGACTATGTTCATTCACCAAAGAGCATATCCTATATTGCACCGAATGAAAACCTGCCCAGTGCATCTGGGGAAAAATCATTGCAATCTGAAAACAAAGTGTGAAGAAAATTCATAAAACTTTTGATTTTTGAAAAAGTTCAGATTCTGTGTTTTAAATTTTCGTTTTGGAATGCTTTGAGAGAGCCATCTTTTTTTAATCCCAATTTTGACTTTTATTTTCTTACACTGGGTGGAAAGCTCTTTTCTGATGTTCTTCTTTTGGGAGGAACAGTGAGACAGGCCAGAGGACCACAGCTAGAATTTACACTGATCTTTATTCTATGAAGTACTAGTAGCTAGTTCTGCTTGTTGGCATACTTCCATAGAAGCAAAAGTATATAGCAGGGACTGAGAGAGAAATGCATACACCTTTAGCTCTTCCTTCCCCAGCTTCTGTATTCCGCCTCTTTCAAATATAACCATTGTGTTTGTGTGTGTGTTTTTAAAAAACACCATTACTGGTCCCCCAACCCATATATTTGCTTTAGACTTGTCCTAGTTCTCAGTTTACTACTACTCATTATTCTCTTTCTCCTACACCAATATACATCATTTGTAGCTCTGTTTTCAAACATCTGGCATCTCTCCTTTCTCCTTATCTACCCCTCCCTACCCACCAGTTACTTTGTTTTATCCACTCCCACCCATTCCTGCCTTCTTATATACCTGCCCAAAATTTGCTCAGTTTATATATTTCTGACTTGCTATGCTACATGCCTGAGGAAGTGCCCTGTGTGGCCCGAAAGCTTGCTCATTTTCACCAATGGCAATTGGTCCAATAAGAGAAATCATTCAAACCACTTTGTCTTCATCTCTGACCATTTTAAAATGAGCACAGCTGGGGGGTGGGAAGGGCCCATATCCACTGAGCAGAACAGCCACAGAGCACCCACTCAGGTGGAGTGTGTGGGGAGGGATTTTAACGGGCGACTCCCTGGGTGGGTACCACAGCATCCCCCATGCACTCTTCCTGCCACTGACTATGGGGGAGGGGGAAGTGGGCAGTGCTGGGCTTTGAAATGGTCAAGAGTGGGTGCTGCATGGGTCACAGGAGCATGCACCCACCCACACCACTTTCACATGGGTGTTTGGGTGGGTGGTTGATCGGCAGTCATGGGTGGTTGCATCTCATTTAAAAATGGCCACAGTTACTTGGGAGCACCATGGCAACCACACAATTTATCTGGATTACAAAGTGGTCTTGGAGAGAGAAAAGGTTCCCCATTTCTGATTTAGGAGCTTAGGTGAACCAGGTTTTCTGGTTTCAATCTGATCGCTGACTGAAACTACCAACCCTCCAGAACCTGGATCGGCCTCTGCGGTCGGCCAGGGGTGCCCTCCTTGAGATCCCCCGGGTTTCCCGGGTGTCGACCATGAGGAGGACGTTCTCGTTGGCCGCCCCGCGGCTGTGGAACTCCCTCCTGCTGGAGGTCCACCTGGCTTTAGACCTCCCCTCTTTCCGTAGACAGTGTAAGACCTGACTGTTCCGTCAGGTCCTTGTGGAGGGAGATGGGTTGGGTTAGGGTTTTTCTTTTGTTTAGGTTTGGTTATTTTAATGTTGGATATTAATGTTTAATGTGATATTTTATGACATTATTTGTTTTTATAATGTTAACCGCCCCGAGATGCATAAGCAGGAGGCGGCAGCATAAAAGTGTGACAAATAAATAATGATATTGAATATTTTTCTTAAATGGGTGTCATGAGGCTTAGTAAACTATTTGCAGTGTCTCTTATATTTCTTGCATGGAAGTGGCTGTAGCATTGCAAAACCTGCTGACCTGTTTGTATAGTAGTTTCTGCAGAGAAACCAAAAACTAAATTGGAAGGCAGACTGAATTGCCCTGTCAACCAAAGAGGTGGTACCTCTAGACCAAGGTTGAGACACATTAGTGGAGCAGTGTAAGGAATTTTGAACTGGTGCCATCTGTGCTACCTTTTTCTGTGAATAATTAGAGGGCTTCAGTCTCCAGGGTTGTCAATCCAGTCACTTTTATAAACATGCAGTCCCTTTTAAAGCACATTGCTTACAAAATTTTAATATCATTTTAAAGACACTGCAGTTATGTTTGAGAGAGCACCATTATTCAAAAATGCAGTTTTTAAGTACCCATTATATAAGCACTTATTCTCAAGCCCACACATTTACTCTTACTGTGAAACCTGATGGGACCCACCTGATTCTTCTCCTAAGATCAGTTTACCAGCAGTATACCTCTGTTGACATCTGTGGTGTTTCTCCATTCTACTCTAGTGAAAGTGGGAGAGTAATCAATTCCTATGTGTGTTAATTTAAACATCAGCAATTTGATCAACTATTTCATTTTTAAAAACAAAAGAAATGCAAGCACCAAATACTGCATTAAGAGTTAAGGAATAAGCTTCTCCAAAGCATCATTCATACATGTCATACGTTTATGCTGAGGCTATGGGGTTTCCTTTACAATTTTAACAGCAAGCAGCCCACCAGTGCACCCCAAGCCACATGAATCTGTAACAGATAAACACTGGAGATTCACACCTGCAGATGGAAGAATGCCTTTTTTTCTAGCATTATCAGCAGACATGCTAGTTTATAGCCAAGTGCCAGCACAACAGGTCACAGTTTATCTTTCAATGCCCTGGAGATCAAACACAGCTGATGAAAAAGCTCTGAAGGATAAAGAATATCTTGTGGATGAGATCCATGGTAAATACTATATTGTTGTTTTTATTATTTATACAGCGCAAGCAATGTACTGGCACTGTACAATCCACAGTCAGAGACAGGTCTCTACCCCGTAGGGGCTTACAATCTGAGAGACATGGGAGGGGGATACGAGGGAGAGGTAAACATCAGGAAAGACAAGAATAAATTCATGAGGTTGAGAAGTTGCAGGCTCACGTGCTTTGCTTAGTTACAGGGAATTAGGTTCTGAGTGAAGGGGAATGGAAGCAGTATCACTCATGACAAGCTAGGCCTGATGGAAGAGGTGAGTTTTCAGGAGGGATTTGAAAGTTGGGAGGGAGCGGAGCAGAGTGAATGTATCCAGGGAGGGAGTTCCAAGCATAAGGGGCAGCAAGGAAGAAGGGGTGAAGACATTTAGAGGAGCAAGGGGTTCACAAGTAGGCGAGGGTGGGGGCAGAGAAGGAGCGAAGCTTCCAGGCAGGAGCATGGCGGGATACAAGAGCAGAGTGATATGGGGGAGCAAGGCCATGAAGAGCCTTGAAGGTGAAGACCAGGAGCTTGTGCTGAATGCATTCCTGTAGAGGGAGCCAGTGTAGAGCTGAGAGGAGGGGCTGTACATGGTCCAAGCGACAGGCAAGGTGGATGATTTTGGCTGCAGAGCATTGAATGGAGATGAGGGGGGCCAGATCAGAGCAAGGGAGGCCAGTAAGGAGGAAGCTGCAGTAGCCAAGGTGAGGTGACTAGAGCATGGACTAGGGTTTTTGCAGCAGCAACAGTAAGGCAAGACCAGATTTTAGCAATACTGTACAGAGCAAAGTGACAGGATTTATCAACAGCCTGAATCTGAGGCTTAAAAGAGAGGGAGGAGTCAAAAATGAATCCTACGCTACGGGCCTGAGGGACTGGCTGGATAGGGAAGCCGGTCCCTCTGCTTTTGTTAAGGAAGCTACTGATTCTTGATGTCCTGTGCTTCATTTTGTTCTGTTAACTTATTTCAATATTTTAATTTTTATTTATTTGTCTATGTTGTAAAGGCCGGTGACCGTCTCAACAGTAAAATTGGACTGAACTGAACTATATGAAGGGCAATTTTTGCAGAGTAGCTTATGCCTGTTATTGCTGGATAGGTTGCTGACCAAATAGCTGGTCATTGTTGGTCCATTGTTCAAGGCTCACAGTAAATTGCAAGAGGCAATATTGAACAACAGATGGAGACCTTCCAGCTGTCTCTTACTCTTTTGATAGTCCTTTCTAAACATTAAACAAAAGATGGAGAGAGGTAGTGTACAAATTCAACAGAGCCACAGTTCAGATAGGATCTGGATTACAGTGGGTTGTGAACCCCCACAAAAACATGCTGTGGTTTCAGACTATTTCTTTAATTGGGCCTAATGTGCAAGGAGTTTGTGGGAATTGTCACACAGATGTCAAGCATGTTGTTGTTTTAATTTAGTCTACAGAAATCTCCATTTCTGTTCCAGTGGATGAAACACTAGAGATGCTGCCCAACATGCATTGGCAGAGCTTTTTCCCTTTGCAGACAGAGCAAAGGTTTAACGGACATGCTTTTGTAGCTAAATTGAAGGTCGACGACAACACTGCCTCAAATTATTAGACAACTGTGCTGAAAGTTGGTGAGGGATTGTATCCGTCTGTAGCAATGCAGCAAGCTATATCGGGAAATCCCATGAGAAGGTAAATGAGTAACCACAGAGGTATGGTGAGAGAATCCTGGAGGAGGAACTCCCACCTTTACTCCATGCTGCTTCTACAAAATTTCACTCGGGAACCTCTGTAGAGAGACATTTGGTGCCCCAATTGATTCTGGCAACTAGAGGACACCCATTTCCCTCCTACCATAGTGTCGTACCAAGGCAATTTCTGGAAAGACCAGTACTTTATTCCCTCGGAATCACCCAGTCACTCAGAATATGCCAAGCTTTACCTCAAAAGAATTTTTTTGTGTAACTTTGGTGGTATAATTGTACCCCGTTTGTCACCTCTTGTCAAGCTGCATGCAGAGATATCACAAGAGCATATCTCTCCCCCCCCTCTTTTTATTTTTAAATCCCCCACCCCCCAGCAGTGGCACTCGGAACACTTTACATACAGTAGTTTAACACAATATTTAATCCTCACAGCAACCCTGTGGGATAGGTTAGACTGAGAGAATATTGTGACTCCATGCCCTTTACATTGTGGGAAATACCACAGTGAAGTAGGGAGTGCAGAGCTTTCAGTAGCTCTGTGAATGTATTCCTATGGGACAATCCAAATACGGATTAAGGAACAAGTGGTGAGTTTGCAAGGGGGAAATGTGTTGTGTGAATGAGCGGTACTACTACTGAGCCTGCAGGACCTGGCATTGGCTGGATGGCATACTTAAGTCTCTCTTGAGCCTTCCTCTAGCTTTTTAAAATGTGCTTGATTGCATCATGGATTCTAGTGTTGCATGTGAGCACCAAAATAAATAGTATGCTGTATGCTCCTGGCAGGGGATATAGCATAAATATCATACTGTTAGTGCCAATAAGCAGATGGTTTTTGTGGTAGAAGTAGTAATTGCATTGTTTACTATAGGAAGACCACTTTCTGGGGGTTTATTAAGTGGGAAATGTGAAGACCTATCTATGTTCCTGCATAAACAGCACAATGAATAAGACAGTGGTCCTGGCTGGACATCCCTTTTCAGTCCCTTTGATGTCAACTGAGCCTTGTTGTGGTAACCTGCTCAGATATTCGGCCTCCTTTGAGGATTCTCTGTTATGCAAATTGCACATTTCTATTTGAATATTTTAATCACAGTTTTACTTCTGATTTCTGTATATATTTTGCTGCATCTTCTCTTGACCATTGTGAATATTGAATGCTTATTGTTATGAAGAAAGGAAAACTTACAGACCAGCCAGAGCTGGCAGGTCTGAAACAGAACACCTGAATTGTCCTACAAAAACCAACAACCCATCCAAGCCAGAGCTGCTGAGTAGAATGTTTTTAGCTTACGTAGCTATTTTTGTTCAGTATGTGTTGAATCCTATTACTACCCTATTTCCTTTTTGAGCATTTCACAGTGGAATATTAAAGAATAGGGATGGGACTCTCGGTATTGCCAAGAACGGAGAGTAGCCAATAATGGGTATATCGGATTAATCCGATATCTTGGTTCTTTCTCAGTTCTCGGCGGTATCTGATCTTTTACGTCGTTTTTTTAATCGGATGTTTAGCATTGTGGTTTCCCCCCCTTGAAGTTAATGGAGAAAACTGCAATGTTAAAAATCCGATACCGAGAGAACCGAGAACTGGTAGAAAACAGAGAATTGAAAACCAAGAACCGAGATTTTGCCAGTAGTCCCCGCCCTTGTGTTGGACCAAGTTCTGTTCTGAGGGTATATAAGCTTTTAGGTCATGTAGCTCCCTGGCCTGAAGGTTTGCACGCTGTCTGGCGCCAACAGACATTGATCCAATAAAAGATGTAAACTAAACTACTTTATCTTCAAATGTATCGCAGAAAGAAGTAGCCAAAACATTCCTGTGAAGCCTTATTTCCCCCACAACTGCCTGCACATTCTACTGGAATAAGACCCAGAACTAGAACTAGACTGTTCCCCAGTTGGGTCTAAATGTTCAGGAAGGGTTGTTAATCTGGATTAGCTAGCAGTATGGCTACTTGTGCTGGAAGGTCAGTGGATATATATATGGATGATTTCAGCTTCTAGTGTTTTCAGCCTGAGACCTTTTGTGAGCACTGTAGTAACAATTTATTTGTTCCAGCAATATCCTCTAAAATATTGCTAACAAACCCCCATCTCTTTTATGATTAACTACTTTTTATTGTGAGACTGTGAACCAGTTTTACTTCAGACTACTAGCAAGTTACTGAAGCAAAAAAATAAACCTTAATTAGGCCATGATTTAGCAAGGTACCAAAGCATACTTTAAATCCTTACACTTAGGAATATGTTTAAATAGCCTGCTAAATCAGTGCTAAGAGAATGTAAACAGAATTTGAGAGACAGGTTACAGTATTGCTTTTTGATTTAGCTACTAGCACATAACTGAAATCCTCGTATATAGGTTTGTAGTAGACTTTCCTGCGATGTGAGAGAGAGCTCTCCTTGGTTTTCTCGCCTGCCAGATTTTAGCACGCTGAGAAGCTTACCCATAGGCAAAATCACTCCCTTGAAACTTCTCTTTCTATGTTTTAAGATAGTTTTAATTCATTTTAAAAAGTAGCTTATGACTTATTGTCATCCAACGCTGTGGTGGCTGTAAAGTTGTTGTTCACTCAAAATTGAACTTGTGTACATTACGGGGTCATAGCTGTGGAGGGCAGTGGCTCCCAAACCAAAGAGGAAGCCTTTCCTGAATAAAAATCGAGAAGAGTCACCCATGGCTCAAGTGGTGGTTGGGATGATGATGGCCAGGGCCACAGCCATGATGATCACAAGATCCATGGGTGACTCTTTCCCTTTTTATTCAGGAAAGGATTTCACTTGGCATGGGAGCCACCATTCCCCGCAGCTATGATCCCAAACCTACACAAAATTAATTTTGAGTGCAAAACAACTTCACAGCCACCATAGTGTTGGATGACAATAAGTCATAAGCTAATTTTGAAATGCATTAAAACTATTTTAGAAGATAGAAAATATTTGAGCTGTGGATGTGTTGGTAGAAGTGGAAAGAAAGAGCATGAGTTGCTCTGCCTATGTGTTATTGAGTATTTCAAATTTCATAGATAGAGAATTTTCAATTAGGTCATTCAGCATTAATTTTCAAAGGAAAATGGTTGACTAGTTCATGTTTTTAGCTGGAAACTGAGGCACACACTGGTTGTCTACAACAAATGAGTGTAATGGATATGTGCAAGGCAGATTGGTGTGTGTGGGGGGCACTTCTGCTTATCACTGCCCCCCTCCCGGTTGGGTTTACATGGACCCGGTGGCTGCCATGGCCTGTTCTCTGCCCACTCAGCGCCTCCTTCCCCATACCATAGAGTTATGGGTAGATCACCCAATGTTCTAGGTTGCCATCTGCAACACTATGGTATTGCCTGGGGCAACCACCAGCTGAGAGCAGAGCTGCATCAGCTGTCCACCGAACAGACTGATAGCAACTCTGCCTTGAGCCAGTGCTGTGGGTTTGGCCATCCTGCTCCACTGGCGATGTTCTGGAGCACCGTAAGCAGGGCTGGAGAGGATCAGCCTGAACATCTGGAGGCCCGTCTTCAGACAGATGGGCCTCCTGGGGGTGAGGAGGAACAGAGGCGGGGCTGCTGCCCGTCTGTTTATACCCCATGTCTCGCCTGCACTCACGATCCCAGGCTGGGACTTACAATATGAGTACGGGGATGTTTTTGCTCCCTGCCCATCTTGGCAAGGAGAAGGAGCCATGGCCCAGATTGGTCCAGCCATGAGGAGTACCTGGCCCCTCAGACTTGCCCCTAGAATGTCATGGCCCTGGCCAGGGTGTCCAGGCTGTCCAGTGGCCAGGTTGGCCTTGAAAATAGTCATTTCCCAATAATATGTGCAGAGAGAGACTTGTGATTATCGTCAGGCTAAGGAGCCAATGTGCAGAACTGTATCTCTTACAACCACTTGTCACAAGACCATATCCTTGAGCATTGTTCCGTGGCCTGTGTAAGAATGGGGACTAATCTATTGATCCCTGTTGCAGCCTGGCTGTGTAAAGGAGAACACTCGCTTCCTGCCTGCCAAGATTTAGCTCTGTAATTTATGTGTTTAATAACATAATGTTCTTTTGGCGTTTATCTGATTGTGATGCTTTGGATGGCAGGGAGAGGTGTACGCATACAAACAACTAAACAAATACACAAGCAGAAGAAACTGTGCACTGGAATTTCAAACACATAGTGTTTGATCAACTATTCTCTTAGTACACTAAATGGCAAGAGCTCAGATGTTTCAACAGGATTGATTCCTGCATACTTTTGAGAAACAGCATGATCCACTAGTGCTACAAAATGAATGGGACTTGCTATTACACTAATTGCCAACACTGGTGCTATCCACTATGAAGATACATTGTAAATTAATGCTGACCATAACAGCAGGTGCTAGACTAATACATGGTGAACAATAGGGCTGAGGAGGTTGGGAAAATTGCATCACCTTAGACCTACTCTGACTCCCTAGTTCTGTGTGCTTTTGCTGTACAATCTAGATGGGCAGATGGTACATGCAAGAGGTGCTCCCGACTGACCTTGGAGACCATGATGGGACATAGGGGAGGAGGCATTCTTTCATCTACGTAAGGCTTTATAGGTTAAAACCAGCACCTTAAATTGTGCCCAGAATGCTACTGGGAGCCAGGCATTGGGTAAGCACCAAGACCACAGGGCCCAGGCTGTATCATTAGCATATTGATGGCAACTCACTCCAGACTTCCATATGATCTCTCCAGCAGCCTCAGATACAGGAGGGGAGATAAGATGGAACCCTGTGGGACACCACAAGAGATGTCCTAAGGGGATGATGAGAAACCACCTCTGGGATATTCCTGACAGGAATTGAACACAACCACTCAAGTGGTTGCACAAATTCCTGACAGGTCCCGCAGTTGTGTTAACACTTTTATGATCAACTGTATTGAAGGCCACTGACAGAAGATCAAAAGGGTACAGTTCCCTCTATTGATCTCCAAACGGAGGTTGTTGAGCAGCACCACAAGCATGTCTCATTACTATACCCAGATCGACAGCCAGACTGATATGGGTCAAGTAATGTAATAACAACATTCTGGTGTGTCGGAAGATCCAAGGTGGCCCATCTATGCAATAACCTTCTCCCCCCAAAAGGAAGGCAGTAGCTGGCAGGGAATCCATGTCAAGAGATGGTTTCTGGAGCAGGGGCCAAATGACTGCAGTTTTACAGTCTGACAACCTGCCCTCCTGAAGAGAGATGTTGACAACCCCAGACAGCATTGGCCCCATTGTCTCCCAGTTAGCTTTTACCAGCCAGGACAGGCACAGATCTAGTTCACAACAGATAGTCAGCATTGCTCTGTGCACTCCTCTGTATCAGTGGGTGACACCAATTAAAATTGATCCAAATGGACAGGATAACTTCCTCACTTGGGTTTGACTCTGCACCCAAGTTGAGCTGAATTATAATCAACTTTGGGTGATTTCAGATGTTACGTTTGTCTGAAATCACCACAGACAACCTCAGTCACCCGCGGGGGGGTGGTGAATGGCGGCAAACGAAGCGTGGTTAGGGGGAATCCGGAACGTCTGTTACCTTACCTCCACCGCGTTCCGGGGTCCTGGTGACGGGCGGTGGCAGCGGCTGGATAGGCCGCTGCAGCTGCCTGTCTCGGGGAGGGCGGCCGGCCAGGGAGCGCAGGGGGCGGGGCTGTACAGTCATGCGCCCCCCCCTCCGAGAGGGGGTGCCCGTTTAGACGTTACGACTGGGCGCTTTCACCACGGGCCGTGGTTTGGCAGTCCCCACGGCCGGGGGTGAAGGGGGGAACGTCTGTTGGCTCCCCCCTTCACCCCCGGCTGTGGTCCGAACCACCCACCGACCCATGGTGAAAGCGCCCGGCCATAACGTCTGAAATCACCCTTTATCTGCAAAGTAGGTGGCAAACTCATCACAGCAGGCAATAGATGGCTCTAACTCCATGCAGAGATAATTGTGCTGTGGAGATGTGTCAAGTAACTGCTAGGACACACGGCTCTAAGAGAAGGCAGAATGAAACAGTTACACCCATCTTTCAAAATGGAGGTCCTCCAAAAGAAACCTAGAGATGGGAAACACTGAATCAGACACTGATCTTTGGGGGAAAGGTGGGGTTTGGTTTCAAAAGTCATGGGTACTTGTGAATAATCATTACAGTGATAGATACTGCCTTGAATATTTAGCATAAGCCTTTGAGAAATGTATGCCAACCAAAATCGGTGACACATGACTCATAGAAAACAGACCACAGCAGAACATAAGAGACTACTAGTCCACCCTGCAAATTTATTCCATTATGGCTTAAAATAAGACCCTTCCTTTTCCATCTGGTTGAGCTAAGGTCAAGAGAATTGCTCATTTTCACATGCAATTCCCAACTTGATGGACAAGGCTGGAAATCAAATTGCACCCTCTCTTGAGGATTTACAGGCATATTCCATATGTGGCTCTGCAAGCTGTCCTCTTTTCTTTAACCAGATGCTGCTGGGTGAGTTCTTTAATCTGTAACAGTAGTGTGTCCAAACAATCAGTCTGCATTTCTGCCCATCCAGCTTCAAACTGTTTCTTTTCTCAGAGCCGAAACTGTGTGTGGTTATGTACTTGATCAGTTCTGAATTAATCTGTGCTGTGCGACTGTTGCAATCCCAAATACTTTACTGTATGGGATTTTTGATACAATGTTTTCTACTGTAGGTGGGTACACACATTGCAGTGCAGCTGTCTGCAGCTAGAGTAATTGGAATTTGCAGCTGACAGTTGCTGCTGAAAGCAGATATCGGAGGAAACAAGAAATGGCATAGTTTTATGCTTTACAATGGCAAAAACTGGAATCATTAGCTTCCTCTTTCCACTGACTTCAGTGTCTTGAAGGGCTCTGGTGGCATGAGTGAAAGCCTAGTGTACAGCTCTACAAAATTGTCCCAAAGCATTACAGCTCAGCCGTGTGCTGTTTTTCACCCCTGACCTTTCAGCTACCATTTTTGTCCCAAGCTCTGTGGTTAACCAAAGTTCACTGGCTCTTATTTTATTCTTCAAAGCCAAATACATGCCCTTACAGTTTCAAGTGTTTGGTTCCCTGTTTCCCTTGCTTAATTCTTAGCAATCCAGGAATTGTTTCTTCCATTACAGCTTGTGCTCTTTGAGCCAAGAACATTCTTTTCTGGGAAGTGAATTGGCTGTGGATTTCCATTAGCTTTCTGAAACTGCCAACGATCAGAATCCATTGAGACTGTAGCTTTTACTTTAAAGTAGAATAATCTTTGTAAACAACTTGGGACCTGATCCTGTTCCAATTTAAATGAATTCCCGGGCTCTTATTGAATGAGAGTGGATTCTCATTGAACTCCACCTGGGGGGGTGGAGTTCAATGAGGGTGGGGGCCCCCTTTACGAACAATAAAATACAGACAACTAAATCTTGAATGGTCAAATTGTTTTTCAAAACATTCATAATGTGTCCAATTGAGATCTCTGAATATGCCTAACACTTTGTTTTCTGGCTCCCAGTCTTGGATTGTTATGGGCCAAAACTCAGTATCCAGGGTTTCTTGGAAATACTGTGTTTCTTATTACCTGGCAACCTTTTAATATATACAAAACTGAATTGGAGTGCTAAGCTATGGGTGTTTTTACACGAGACACCTCCACACATGGACACTTACTGTCCATGTGGGGGAGACACCCCCCCCACATGGACACTCACCATCCATGTAGGGGGATTTCTCATTTGAATACACTGCATGGGGGTGCGCGCTCCCGTGACCCAGAATGCAGCGGCCTGTCTCCTAACAGGGACGGGCCGACAAGAGCACATAACACCAGTGCTCCGTGCACTGTGCTGGCTGCCTGTTATGTGCCGAGCCAGATTCAAGGTATTGACTTTGATCTATAAGGTCCTGTATGGTCTTGGACCTGGATACCTCAGGGACCGCCTCGCCCTCCGCGACTCAGGACGGCCCCTCCAGTCCACTGGGGACGCCTTCCTGGAGGTCCCCTGTGTAAAGCAGGGGGCTACAATAGAGAGGGTGTTCTCGGTGGCTGGGCCGCGGTTATGGAACTCCCTCTCAGAGGAAGCACGGCTGGCCCCAAGTTTGTTAGCCTTTTGTCGGGCCTGTAAGACATGGCTGTTCTCCCAGACCTTCAGAGGTGGGGTGGGGAGGGTGGGTTAAATTTTTGTGTGTGGGGTGTCTTAAATTTGTTTTAATAATAATATTGGAAATTTTTAGATTAGTAATGTGATTTTTATATTGTTTTAAAGTGTTTTATTTTGTGTTGGAAGCTGCCCCGAGATGTCGTAGGCATGAGGGAGCGGCATATAAATGCAATAAAATAAATAATAAAATAAAATATGTTGTCCATGCACGGGGCACTCCAGGAAAATCTGGGATGAGGTGGGCAGTTCATGGATGCCATCCATGTGTGGTACTGCTCATGGAAGCACCCCCCAGCACATGGCACCCATGCACCTGCCAAACGTAATGACTATGGACACACACACACCCGTCTTGTGTAAAAATACCTTATGATAGAGATATAGGTTGATGTGTCCATCTATCCAGAAAAGAGGATGTTTAGTGGCCTAAAAAATTAGCTGGCCCACATACTTATGCAGGAGAATACGAGACTTCAAGACATGCCCATAGTTCCATAGTCCCCTATATGGGCTCCCTACATTACATTGACATCATGACAGTGTGAAAACAGTGGTTAATCAGGGGGTTGTGAACAGCAGGGTCATACAATATATATATATTTTTTTTAAGGGGGGGATAAGTACCACTTATTATAGTGGCACACTCCACATTTCCAAATGGCTTCCTTATCCTATGCCAACTCTAGGGGATGTAGCCTAACATGAAAACAAATCAACTGAAAAGCTGTGGCAGCAGATGCCTAACTGGGAACTGCATTCAGGCTACAGTAAAAATTGATTTGTTTTCATATTGGGCTACATCCCTTAGAGTTGACATAGGATAAGGAAGCCATTTGGAAATGTGGAGTGTGCCACTATAATAAGTGGTACTTATCCCCCCTTTAAAATATATATTTATAATAGTATGACCCATTGAGAAAGGGGCGGGACCCCAAAACCCATCTGGGTCTTCTGTTCTCTTCCTTCCCTACGGGGATTTTTGTACAATGTTTTTTTTAAATTATATTTTTTGTTGTTCATGGTGTACGTGATTCATGGTTCACATGTGTTTGTATACATTTATCCTTACATAGATCTCTCGCCTTGTCAGAGATCAGTTCCAATTGCAATAAAGGAATTATTGTTTATACCACCCCCCACTTGTTTTTTGGTTGGGTTACGAGGGAGGTTTTCTCGTGTGTGGGGCGGTTTTTTGCCCTGTCACTTGGGTTTTTGTTGTTCTAGATTTTCACTCCCCAAATTCACCCCAAAGGCAAATTCTCTCATGCAAATTACTGGCTGTGCCTTATAGTCAAACTTTACTAAGCACAGTTAAGTACACTTAGCACCTTTATAGCCTGCTATTTGCATTTCTTTTGTTGTTGCCTAGGATGCTTCAGGGCTTGTTTGCATTTCTTTGTTTGCCTAAGATTCTTGTCTCCACAAACTGACCCCAGAAGGGAAACATAATACTTGGCTGAAGAAATGAAATCTAACATTCCCAGACTTCTTGTCTCCACAAACTTACCCCAGAAGGGAAACTTAAACTTAGGCTGAAGAAATGAAACCTAACATTACCTGAACAGCTGAGAAATGACACAGAAAAGGTTTGTGTAAAACCAAATAGGAAAACTCCATTGACACCTTGTGTGCGTTTGCACCCTGGCACTTTTTTGACCATTGGAGACAAACGATAAGAGAGATCTGGCTGAAATTTGGGTATGTTATGGCCAGAGGTACCAGTGACAATGTGCTGCAAGCTCAAAGTTGTAGATCCAATACTTAGCATATTTTCATGTTTTTTTTCCAGCCACAATACAAAGGCACAAAATAATAGCAGTGAAGGGATTAATTTTCTTTGCTGCTGCCAGTCTGAAGTGGCCTTGAGTTCCATGTCCCCTTGCTATTTGAATGGTCCTTGAAAACAGTTTATTTTGGTTTATTTTAAGATGGGGTCCATTTGACCCCTGTTGAAATGCAGTGACTTGAGGTCCATCATCTGACCCCAATAGGAAAACTCTATGGAAACCTGGGGTCCGTTTGAAAAATGCCACATTTTTGTTTATAGGAGACAAACGGTAAGAGGTATTAGGCTGAAATTTTAGTATGTTATGCCCAGAGGTGCCGGTGACAATGTCCTAAAAGCTCAAACTTGAAGAGCTACTAATTAACATATTTTAATGTTCTTTGTACTCGCTGGGTCAGTTTAACCCCAAGACGGAAGTTAACCTGGGGGAGATCTGCATACATCTAAGTTGTTAACTAATCTTTCTGGAACATAAAGGAAAAATTAGAATTGATAGCCAGTTTAGTTTGCCATACAAATGTAAGGCACTTGCCTGTATTACCTTCCTCATGAAGAAACCATATACTAATACTATTTTGTGCTATTGAGGCCTCAAAGTGCTTTACAAATGTTAATTAATTTAGCCTTTACTACAGCCCCTGATTTCCAGGTGATGAGACTGAGATATTAAGGAGGAGAGTTTGGAAAGTCACTCAGCAAATCTGAGGCAAGGAAGCCTGGCCTTTTAGTCCTGTGGCTTGATCCCCAAACCATCTCTCCTCCTCTTAAATTTGTGACAATGATTAAAAATGTTTTGACTGCACAAAAGATTACCAAGTGTAATTTAAAAAAACCTGGTCCAGAATCTCCACCTGATTGCTGTTGTGTAAGTCTGGAATAATGCCATTGGCAGGGCTTAATTTGTGCCATAGCTTACCAGGACTCTGCCCTGGCACGCCTTCTAGACTTTGTCACTTGAGCTACTCTGCAAGACTTAACCACAGTAAAACACACCAGCCTTGCGCACAACCTTTTCCCTGCAGTGAATGAGGCTGGGTTGCGATAGATATCCAGGAAAGGTGCTGGTCCTGCTGCCTATCCACCGGATGACTAATTGACAGCGGTAGCCATGGCATTCCCCATCACCCATTTGACTTAATCCAACTCTTAGCAAGAGCTGGTAAAGAAGGGGCAGGAGCAGAAACTGGTTGAGTGGCAGAGTCTGGCAGGGAAGATCAACAGGTATTTTCAAACAGGATGGTATCACGGGGGCCACACTTTAACCCACGTGGCCACCCATGGTGCCATCACATCTGATCCTGCCCACCAGACGTTACCCAGGATCGGGTTTCCCCAGACCGTGGCAGTTTTCAGCCTGGGCTGTAACTCGGACTTATCGCCGAGTTGCAGTGGGGCTGAGCGCTACCGCAGCCTGGGGAAGCTGTCTCTGGATTGGGATAGAGTGGGCTCACGTTAGATGGCCCACTCTACCTGACCCTGGTCTGTGGCCATGCTGTTCTGGGTGTGCACGGTGACCTTATAGGCCACTGCGACTGCCCATTAGGGCAGTGTGCGGTCCGCGCTCAGCAGTGCAGGGCGTGTGGACTCATGTCCACCTGCTTCCCTGACCTGGGCTGCCAACATGTCTGTTCAGTGACCGGGCCGGATCCTGACCAGGGTGAGGGTCCTCATCCAGGCCAGAATCAAAGCATGATGGCCCCATGTGCTGTCATGTTTTGAAAATACCCAATCAGGCTCTTGGAATACCTACTATCCTTCTGGGGCTAAGGCATGGCACTTCTGGGGTAAATATTTAAGATAAAATAAACAAATTAAGCTACTGGGCTTGTATAATTGGAACTGAGATCTGACACTAACTCATTCTCGGAGCAGAATTAAAACTAATAATAAGGTTCCAATTCTAGATTGCATTTTCACCTCGGATGAACACCACTAATAATAATAGCTGCACTTCAGAAGACCCTCTGAAAAGAAGTCATAGGAAAACTGCTGGCTTTCATTGTGCCATTTTTTCAGGATTCATTTAACTGCTTTGAGAACTAGTTGAAGATGAGGTTTGCACAGGAGGAGCAGCTTAATATTTTTAAAAAGTGTTTCTCTAGTCTGTCCATGCATATCAACTTCTTTTACATTCAATATGTGCCAGAGTTTGGGAGGAAAACAGATGTTTTTTTCTGCATTATCTACACTGAAGTCACTGATGAACCTCTTGTGTGCACAGGCATATCCTTCTGGCTATGCAGGAAGATTTTTTGCTTTTAAAGAGAGATAATTTGCTAACCTCTTAATGGTAAAGATTTATTTATTTATTTATTCAAATGTATACACTACCCTTCCTGCAGAGGCCCAGGGCAATTTACAATCCATAAAACACTAACAATAACATTAATGCAATAAAAACATCCCCCTCCCCCTCAGCCGTATCAAAAAAAACAACCAACCCCTATCCCCGCCAGCCAAATGCTTTTTCAGATAGGGGTTTACACCACCTCTGGAAGATGCTCAGGCTCAAGCAAACCTCGTGGGGAAGGGAGCTCTACAAAACTGGGAGCGCCCTCCTGCCCACACCCATCCTACAGACAAGCTGTTCCCCTTCTTTCTTTTTCTCTTATCACTCCAATGCTGCTTTTTTTCTCTGATCTCGTTCTTGTACATTGTCTTGCTTCTGTGCTCTCAGCTTGCCTTGCGCCTGTTCTACCCAGCCGCCTCCTGCTTTTATTTGGTTTTCTCTTTTTTCTGTTGTGTCCCTGCCGTATTCCAACCGTATCTTGCCTCATATCCCTAGCTTTGCCTCTTGTCTTCCTTCCCTGGCCCTGAACCTGCCTCTCAGCCTGCTCCTTCCTACCTCTGCAGCCCAGTCCAACCATTCACCCATGGTCCAGGCTCCCTTAGACAGGGAAGTATATCTGTTATCTGACTGCTAAATGCACATGTATGTATCGGAATTGCAAGCAACGTTTTCATGGTTTATTTTTGTTTAATAATTAGGAGCTTTTTTGGTTTCTTTCAATCCCACTCAGGCAGATCTGAATTCACGATTCCTGCTGTGGGAGGTGGGAACAGAAAGACACAGTGGTGTGTGTATTTATTTGCTGCTAATTTTAACCTCTAGCTATCTCCTCTCTCAGTATGTGCTATGCAGACACAAGATTGTTGTCGGTTAGGGAACAAGTGTTCACCAAGAAGGCTGAGTAACTCTAATATACAAATCCATCATACTGACATTGTCATTTGGTTTTGGATTCACTCTGTTAGGTTCTTTTCAGACGAGCAGTGCTTTATTTAGGATTGCCAGCCTCCTATGTTCAAAGGTCATGAGTCAGGCTTCCGAACATAATGAGCTTGAAAAGAATAATGATGATGACTGCTAGCCCACATTGCACAAACTCACGTTATTTGCTAACTTACATGAGATTTAGTAACATGGGCAAGCAATTTTTCTGATCTAGCATGGAAATTCATGTGCTTTTCATAATGGATATCAGGGTAGGGAAATCCTACTCTTAACGGTGACTTGAGGTTTTTTTTTAACATTAAATTGGAATGTGTGCATGCACTCAATTTAACGTTTATTAAATTCATGGTAAAATGAGTACGTGTAGTGGCTTGCGTTATTTGCGATGCTCGATTTGTTGTTGTTACAGGGCGCTGGGGAAGCGTGTGTTGGGCTGTGATGAGTGCGGTGGGAGGGTCTTGCATGCTGATAAGAGAGGGCTGGCTTCCTCAAGCTGGAAGTGGAGGAAATCAGAAGGAAAAGTGAGTGAGGCGCTGCTGGAGCTGCTTGTATGCTCCCTCCAAACTTTCCTGGATCTAGCCCCCAGGGGGAGGGGAACTCCATGCTGCCAGCAGGAGCAGCAGGGAAGAGTAAGAGAGGACTAGCTGAGGAGCAGCTGAGGAGGATGACAGGCTGTCGTTCTCGTTCTCTGAGGTGCTGCTGCTGCTGCACTTTACCCAGCAATTTCTCTAGGAAATTTAGTAACGTGTGCATGGATGCGTTATGCTTCATAATGGATCCAGAAAGGTCACGTGACTGCATAGGAAAGAAAAAAGCAGAAGGAAATAACGTGGGCGTGCAGCCCATCCGGAATCTCACATAATTGCTAATTTAGCAGGAGAACGAATCTCGCGTGAAAATCTGCATCTGGGCAAGCAGCCACGGTATGAGTTGTTTTGCTTTCTGAGCATTTCCCATGCTTCAAGTTTGTTTGTTCTAGTTTTTCTTTGTAACTGTGAGTCTAGAAAAATGGTTAAAAAATGTAAAGTTGATCTTACAATTTTATTACAAGTCATGGTTTTGGACTTGTGTCTAAAATCATGAGATCTGTAATAAGATAATAAGACTTCACAGCCCTGCTTGCACTTGCTCTGATCTTCAGAGTGCTGTGCCAGCGCAGGCCCCATTCAAACATATAAGGTGCACAGCTGCAAAGTGCTTTGGGGATTGGGACCTCTGAAAGTATGGGAGTGAGATATCAAATATGAGCCATGGTGGGTAAAGGTAGCAAAAACGAACTTTCAACTGGTACTGAGTCCAGTCAGTCAAAACTGCATATTCCAGTGCGTCCCATCAAATATTGAACACCTGTCTTGTTCTGGAGGTTCCATATGTGTCTGAGTGATCTCCTGGATAATGTTCCCAGATAAAATAGACATTTTGTCGGGGATGACCCTCTCTGAGAATTCACATTGGAATATACGCTAGAGTACTGACTCTAAAACCTATTGGACTGATAGACCACTCTCAACTGTTCAGGTTTCTTGCAGACTGGGGCATGACTGTAACATGTGCCGTATGGCTCATACCATTGCCCCATCCCTACTGCTGGAGATGAATGCAGCCCCAGTGCATGCAGGTCATTTCTGATGGGAAGCTGGTGTTACCCTGAGATTTTCCCAGGAATTCGCTCCATCATGGGGTTAGGGATCCCCATAGGAAAGCTTGTTTCCTCACCAAAAAGTCACAATAGACTATTATTATGACTAAAATACTACAATTTATTGTCCTGCCAAACTGGCTTACACACTACTATAAAAGCACTATGGAAGTACGCAAAAAAGGTTATTCATTACAAAATATATATTCTTGGAGAATATGGGTAATGTCAGACGTGACGCCACCACAGTCAACCACACTGGATCACAGTGGATCCAGTGTGGTGGCTGTGATGGGTGGCACATCTGTTTGAGCCCTGCCAGATGTTCACCACGGTGAATTCCTGGTGGGGTTCAAAGCTAACCACGGTTCTGGAGGTGAGGCTGACCTCACCTGAACCATGGTCAGGAAAGGGGCAAAAGTAATGTATGTTACCGTGCCCCATTCGTGAGTGTGTTCCGGACCGCGTCTCCCTGAGGGCGGGCGGATGTGGGGGGTGGGGCTGTGGCCGCACATCACACCGCACGTCCCCGCCCCCTCCAAGATTCCCCTGCGTGATGAAGCCGAGATGTGTAAAGGACGGCCAGCTTCATCACGGACCAGGATCCGAGATGGATCCTGGTCTGGGTTTCAGCGTGTTGGGCCTGGAGGCCCAGCACGTCTGAAACCACCCTATATCTCACCAAACAGATATTGCAGGTCCCATTAAAAACTGCTCGGGGTCCTGCTGAGGAAGATAAGATGTTAACTTGCTGCTAGGCTGGAGACTTGGTAAGAAGAAAAGTAAAGTTGGCAAGTAGGGACAAAAATTAGAGAAAAGTAGGAATTGCCCTTTTTTTCAGGCAAAAGATTAGAAAATCCCAACTGGGAATTAAAATAACTTTAAAAAGAATAACGAAAACAAAACAAAAGATAAATTAAAACAAAAATGACTTGGAAATCGTGGAAAATGAAATAAAAGAAATAAGAGAAAAGTAAAAACTTAAGAAGCTTAAAAATAACGTTTAAAAGATAAAGAAAACAAAAGAAAAGAGTAATAAAAACAAAAATGGTTTGGAAATAGTGAAAAATGAGAATGAATTAAAAGAAATAAAATAAAAGACAAAAGTAAAAGCTTAAGAAACTTAAAAATAACTTTAAAAATGGAAAAGAAAAGACTTAGGAAAAAGACATAAAAAGTAAAGAATTAAAGCAAATGAAAAAACCTAAGTCCCTTCAGACCTACTCAGGCCTTTGCCTTCCAGCAAGTCTCCATAGCAAGCAAGATCTTCCCTTCTTGTCAAAAATATCTTTCCAGTTTTATAGGATTTCTGAGAGTTTTTCAATATGGCTGCCATGCATTCCTCCAACCAGTGTTCAGCAGGTCATGGGTCTTCCAATAAAAATGAAGTTTGCTTCTTGCCAAGTGATGACGCTAAAGAAAGATGTTTTTGGTTTCCATGTCTCCACTCTTCTTGATTATTTTGACTTCAGCCCTCCTTACTTCTATGAACCAAGACCATGGTAACCTTTTAGTGGTCTTGATCTTTGTCCCACTTCAATAGAGTCTTTCAGTTTCACTGGAGCTCTACGAAACCCAATTGTGTTTATTAGCCTCAGTGAAGTTTTATTAATTCTATTAATTTTACATAATTTCATATATGGATTCTTTTCAGGAAGTTGTTGAAAAACAGAGGTTAGATCTGCCTTGGTTCTACCTAATTTAGAAAGGAAGTTTTAGAGCAACATTGATTTATAAGATTCTGAGTCATTAAGACACAATTCAAAAGAACAATTACTTATCTGAAGGGGGTATTTAGGTATAATTTGAAGCCAAACTTTAGGTTGAAATAAATGTTAGTTTACTAATTAAATACATCACTCTTAGTGTAGAGACTCCCTTATTTAGCTTTAAAATGAAACCTATTTCAGCATTAAGATATGATTGAAACAATAAAACACCTTTTTTCGCAGGGTGGCGGTGTTTCTCAGCTATCAATATTACTGCCTAATTAAAGGTGAAAACATGTTATGAGTAATGTAACTGTTTTGACCCAACTTCCAAAAAGACCTTGGGTCCCAAACAAACATGTTATCAGTGTCTCTTCAAATTCCTTTGTGCCAATTATCTTGAAAGACTAAAAAGCAAACTGCTTTCTAGGCCAAATTAAATTATTATAGTCCTTGTCTCCCCAATAAAACCAGACCCCAACTTAAAGACTGCTATTGCTTATTTTGATACTGCCACTTAATATCAGTGGAAACCCATCACAGTTAAAATGTAGACAATTCAAAGTTACATTATTAACAAAATGTTAACAAGTTAAAATACAGTGTCAATAGATGGTGAACAGATCAAAAGCCTATGTGGAAGAGAGATGAAGAAACTAACAAGTAAATTCCAACAAATTATAATCAAATGGCAAGTAAGTTATTAAACAGCAAGTACATATTATATTCAAACAGGTGAACAGAGTCATTTTAGAAAACCAGCATTTATGCTGTGACATACCGCTAGGGGACCGCACTGTGATATTATAATTAAAATTAACTTCTAATTAACATATTTTAACAACTATATTGTTTACTGCATTCCAGACCTCCTAATATCGTCAAAACAACCTAGCTGGAGCAAGGTCTTTCACATAACCGTAACAAGATAGCCAGTGTCTACTGCCAGTTGTACAGCATGCCATAGGTCACAAGAAAGGAAAGGAACAGAAAGGAAAATGGATTCCATGGCCTATTCTGAAACATGAACAGTTTAAATCTATGATGGATTTTATCCGTAGTTAGGATGGAAAAGTAAATCTTAGACATGAGTAGACCCTATATGGAATCCCTCTTCCTCAGCTGGGCACTTCCTGGGCACTCCATTTGATCCAGTATTGCTTTTAGCAAACACAGCACACAATATGTCTAAAAGATGTCACCTGTTTTAAAGGCTATGGCTTTTTTTGCCATACCATTGCCCATAAAAACAACAGCCACTACTTGGGGTCAAAGAACCCACCTACATATATCCTAAAAGTGAATAGGTTAAAAGCATTGATAGATTTTAACATAGGAACCAAGAAAACAGGGTTTTCCAGGTGCACGGCCAACAAATAGAAAAGAAAGAACATGTTTAATTGTTTAATAAACATCTTTCAGCACAGAACCAAAAACTGTTAATTTTAAATTGACCGTAGCAATTTAAAGGTTGAAATGGGCCTACTTTTCAGAATTTTTCAGACCTAAATTTCTAGCTGCAGACTAGCAGACTGGGGCATGATTGTAACATGTGCCGTATAGCTCATGCCATTGCCCCATCCCTGCTGCTGGAGATGAATGCAGCCCCAGTGCATGCAGGTCATCTCTGATGGGAAGAGGGTATGGATAGGGTAATGCATGTACTGGTCCTTGGGAATCCTGAGGACCAAGGTCTGCTTTGCTATTGGTACAGCCAGTTTTGTGGTCCAGTTACAGACTCCACATACCATGACCTTGTGGACCACTAGTGCTCCACAGACAAGTGCTTGTGAACCTCAGCATTAGAGTATTTTATGTCTAAGTTACCAGCTGCATCAGAACATTCTGCAAGACAGGGCAGGGGTAGGGGTTGGTAGAGCCTCTTCGTCCACCCCCACTCCATCAGAAATTTTATTGCCATCCCTTGATAACCTGAAGAAATAGAAGCATCATCTGGAGCCTGGAGTTTGAAGTGTGAAAACTGGGAGATTCCAGGTTACACCTGGAGGGGTGCTAATCCTATCCCTGGTTAGCAATAATTAGAATGGATTTTTTTTTTTTGCAAAAACTTGATGGCTCTGATCCATGGTGTTGGGGCTGGCCCTACCACATGGCAACCGGTGGCAACCACCCTGCTCTTTTCTTTACTCCTGAGGGCCCCGCAAATTGCTTTCTTCTTGCTTGCTCTCCTGGCTTGAGCCTCCTTGAGGAATTGTCACTGTGACTTCTGGGCATATTGCTAAGGAATTGATGATAGTCAAATAAACACAACGCAATTACGAAACAAACAATTTATTACTAGACACTGTGCACACTGTGGTTTCTATTCATGGCAGTATTACAGCTACATGCACACTATCATACAATAGTTCCCAGATAACGGTATCCTGTGTCTCTGAGGCGCCTTTTGGAGTTGTGCTGACGGTCCAGAGAAAAGACAGGAGAGGGCCCTTGATTAATGGGGAAGAGAGGTTCAGTCCCTTGGAGCGAGGATGGAGCTGAGACAGTAACTGATGGTTCTGTTTCCAGTATATCAGTTCTCTTCACTCACTCCATGCTTGTTAGCTGAGTTCTTTTATACAGTTCTGAGGTGATGTTCAGCAATAGCAAGATGTCAAGCCATGGAGGATGTTAGACAGTCCTTTGCACAACAAAAGGGTCTTTTGAAAGGATGGCTGTGAGCACATCAGCATCTTTTTCTTCCAACAAATTGTTCTTTCCTGACCCCGAGATTGGCCTCTATCAAGACCAAAATGTCCGTGGGTTTCAGGAAGCTTATCAAAGTTCTTTGGTAGTTTACAACTCTTGAGTCAGAGGTGCAAATTGGCTCATTTGGTTTCAACATGTCTTATCCGGGGCCAGGATGCTTGTAAACAGGATGTTTCTTAAGCATATGTGAATGCGTCAGGCACAGAAACCCATGTGTCAGGTGTCGTGATAGGCCAGGGCTTTCATGGCATATAGTTCTTTGTTAGTATACTGATGGAGCACATACCTGAGCCATTCCACACTTTGAGACTCTTTGCATTCTCTGACCTTTTCACAGTCTCTGGGCCTACTTCTCCTTAAGCTGGCTCACTCACAACTTAGGTCACCATAGGCAAAGCGGTAAGGTGAGGAGGCACATGGCATGGGGCCTGGGGGAGTGAGCAACCATGGGTGTAGAGGGGGGAAAGGGGGCAGTTGTCTGGATGTATGGGGTGGGAGAGGGATCAACTATGGGGGGCAGGGTGATCACAGGTGGATAACGATTAGCTATGTGGGAGGGGGATTATGGGAGGAGAGGAAACAGCCATCTGGAGGGACAGGGAGCAGCCATTGGTGGTCGTGGGGAGAATAGGAGCAGACATTGGTGGTCATGGGAAGGATAGGGAGCAGCCATTGGAGAGCATGGGGGGGACACAGAGCAGCCATTGGGTACTTAAGGGGTGCACATAAGAACCTAAGTTGGACATAAAAACGTAAGTTGGACCTACTCTCTAAGAGCTTATCCAGTCCTTTTTTAAACCCAGCTATATTACTACTGGCCTTGACAACGACCTCTGGTAACAAATTCCATACGTTAATTATACGTTGAATGATAAATTTGGAAAATAAAATGAAAAAGTACTTCCTTTTATTTATTTTAAATCTGACGGTAGCTAGTTTCATGGAGTGTCCCCTAGTTCTAGTACTATTCGAGAGGGTAAATAACC
>QEPC01012655.1:2952214-2964745 GCA_003113815.1 Sphenodon punctatus | reverse complement strand
AGAGGGAGAGACAAGGAGTGTAACATTCACGAAGATATGAGGTCTCAGGTACACATGTTTGGCTTGGTTGCACGTGCAACTGAGGCTTTTAAATGGCCCCTGTGCTCCTGCCCTTGCTGCAAGTAAATGAGAATCTGAACATTCCAATCTGTAAAGCTAAAAGTGCCAGTAGAAACTTGGCAGCGAGGCTATCTTACGTAAAATACATAAGTAGTAAAGCTTGAAAACAGGATGCAGACCTGGGGCTGAAAGACCAAGGCAAAGCGTGGGTGCATGGAGTCTAAGGGTAAAAACAAATTTGACGGTGGACTGGTTCGGCCCTTGGTTTGTGCATGGATCTGCCTGCACATATCTAGATGCTTGACCCGGGCTATCCCAGGTTGGGTTGGTGGCTAGCCCAGACTGTGATCCTGGAGACCTCTGGGATCGCAGCCCAGGGTAGGGTCCGCTTCAATCAGGCCAAAGTGGGACACCCTGGAGCTGCATGCATGTTCCCGGGCTGGTCTGCGGGCCCGGGTTGGCTCTGCTGTGACAGGCAGTCATGGCTGTCTGTCGCTGGCTGCCTGTCATGGCCCGGTGCTGGGCACAGCACAGGGATAGCTGGTCGCACATTATTCCGTGTTCTCCCTGTCCCCGGGGTGTGCAGCCATTGGCCCAACTGGGTGTACGTTTGCTTTGTGCTCTGGCCCAGTACACACCGGGGCTGCCCGTCCCAGGTCAGCCCAGGAACCGGCAGCCTGGCGTCACGTGTGTTTTCACCCTAAGTTATAACTTTCCCACTTTCACCCTTAGACTCCATGCACCCACGCTTTGCCTTGGTCTTTCAGCCCCAATCCCCTTCCTCTGTAGGCTGGAGTCTCTGCATCCTCTTTTCAAGCTTCTTATGTGTTTCATGTAAGATAGCCTCACTGCCAAGTTACTACATGATGTGTGAGTTAACTCGCAATTTCCATGCTTTTCAGAGATCAAATTTGTTAATCTTCACCTTAATTACTCTTTTTAAACTAAGTTTTTAGGTCCAAGAATACTTATCTTACTCTGTTGAATACCGTTTTATGATGATTTCGTTCTTACCTTGCTGGTAGATCACAGCAGGTGGTCCTAGGGGACTGCGCTTTGTTCCCTGGGGCTCTCTTGTGTGGGGTCCCGCAGGGCTCTCTCTTGTCCCCTCTCATGTTTAACGTGTACATGAAGCCGCTGGGGGAGGTCGTGCACAGCTGGGGAGCAAGTTGTCATCAATACAGACAACACCCAGCTGTATATATCTTTTTCATCTGATCCAGGCCCCACCGTCTCCTTGCTGTCCCGGTGCCTGGCCGCTCTGGGGGACTGGATGAGGTCGAGCCGATTGAAGCTTAATCCTGATAAGACAGAGGTGATGGGGTGTGTGTGTGTGTGTGTGTGTGTGTAATCGGTGATTTGGGAGAGGGGAACACTCCTATTATTGGGGGTGTTCGCCCTCCATTGGTTCCATCTGTGTGAAGCTTGGGGGTGCTCCTGGATTCACAGTTGCACTTGGATTCCCAGGTGTCAGCTGTGGCCAGGAGTACCTTTCGCCAACTACATCTGATGAGACAACTTTGCCCATCTGCCTCTAACTTGGACCTGACCACCCTCATCCATGCATTTGTCACCTCGAGACAGGACTATTGTAATGCACTCTACACGGGGTTGCCCTTGGTGACTGTTCTGAAGCTGCAGCTGGTGAAAAATGCTGCAAAATGGTGTAAAATGCTGCAGCCTGTCTCTTGGCCGGGCCAAAGGGAACACATTACACCAGTGCTCCGAGCTTTGCACTGGTTGCCTGTTGTCTTCCAAGCCCAATTCAAGGTGCTGGTCTCAACCTATAAAGCCCTAAAACATCTGGGTCCTGCTTATCTGAAAGATTGCCTCACCCCCTGGGCCCTCAGGTGGCCTCTGCAGTCGTCCGGGAGCACCCTCCTGGAGGTTCTCCATTTCCGGCGAGTCCATACAGGCAGGAGGGAATGCCCCCCGTGCGGAAATCTGTCTCAGCCCAAATCTCCTTGCCTTCTGGCAAAGTTGTAAGACCTGGTTCTTCCGCCAGGCGTTTTGACGGGGAGGAGGGAGTGGGTGGGATGGGAATGGGGATTAGTTAGGATTTTTACAAACCGCTGGAAATTTTATGAGTTTTGTGACTTTTACTCTATTAAACTTTTTTTTGTCTTATTGGTGTTTATTTTAGTATTGTTTGTTTTTTGTATTTTTATATTCTCTGAGCCGCCTCGTCACCTTGTGTGAGAGGGGTGGGATAGAAAACAATGAAACAAATAAATATAGAGCCTGCACCCACTATTACAGTCCACTGTCCCGAGCCAAAGGCTACTTAAATAAAGGTGGCATATATTATATGTGCTGTGTGGTGCAGACTTTTTGAGCTATAGCTGGTTAATTTTATTTATTTATTTGTTTACAAATTGGCTGTTAATGTTGCCAAAGCAGCTACTAGTTGGAAAATGTGCAGGCTCCTGCCAAAAACCAGTGCTGCTCATATTCTTGCTTCTCTTATTTTACTGTTTGTTGGAGCTCTGACCCAGATACTGAGATATTACAGAAGTACATGTGTGCACCTTGGCAACCAGAACAACACTTCCTGTGCCAATTGCACAGAAAACCATCTGAAACACAAGAATATTATTTTTCAAAGTGCCATGGCTTAGGCTACTTTCACACGTTATCTTAGCTCTACTTGCAAGCCTGTGCTCTCTGGAAATTGGCCCAGGTTTTGGCGCCCATATAGACCTGTTTGTCTGCAGCACTGTTGTTTTTTTGTATATAACTAGCAATGTACCTGGCACTGTACAATCCACAGTCAGAAACAGGTCGCTACCCCTAAGGGGTTTACAATCTGAGAGACAAGGGAGGGGGATACGAGGGAGAGGTAAACATCAGGAAAGACAGAAGTACATTCATGAGGTTGAGAAGTTTCAGGCTCGTGTGCTTCACTTAATTACAGGGAATTAGTGCTGGTCTTTCCAGAAGGGCAATAGCGTGCCAAACACGGGATAAAAATCAAGGAGGCAAAAATATAAAAGTTTTGCTGTGTAAAAACATGCAATGAGCAGTGCTAACACAAGGGCAGTCTAGTGAATCATGTATTGTTTGATCATTAAAACAATGTAACAATGACTACACATTGGTGGAGAAACATTATGGGAAGATATGGGAATAGAGGGAGGAAGAGGTGTGCCTCCCTCAGGGTTTTAAACCCAGGGCTGGGAAGGGATGCTGGATCTCTTAATTTCTAATCCTGGCACCGACGGTCATTCTTGTTGCGTCTTGGACAAGCCACTTGGTTTTTCTCTTCATTTTTACAGTAAGCAAAATAGGCGATAGTATCAATTACCTACCCTAAAATAGGTGGTGTGATTCAATGTCAAGGTTATCTGAATAGTAAAGTGCTATAAAATAAAGCCTCCGATAGAACTACAAAGTGTTGCATTTGGTGCTCAGATACTATGGTGATAGACATCTTTGGAATACTGGGTTAGAGACCTTCTGTTAGTGGAAGGGAAAGCCCTTCTGGCTGTTGGGCTGTAACTGCCCCCACCCCCACCCCACAGTTCTTTAAAACAGGTTTTTGAGGGGGTTTTGCATGTCTTTCTAGCCATGCAAGACATGCTTCCCTCTGTTGCAATAAAAACTTACCTATCCTTGACAATATTTGAATACATTTTAATATTTTAAATGAGTAAAGACATTTTTACCCGCCAAAAACAAAAAAATGCAAACTAAAATTCCATTGAAATAAAAAGGTAGACTATATGAAGGGGAAGGTGGAGGTGCTGGGAACGTCACAATGGAATGTGTGATTGAGAGGTTTTTCTTCACTGTTGTCTTCTTTGGGTATTTTTGTGGTGGTAGTGGGGGTCTAATTACTTGTTCTTTCTGGTTTAACGAACAAGGTGCAGCAGACTGTAAACATGCAATCAGACCTTGTTATAGAGGGCAGGTTTGATTTTTTGCGCACAACTCTCCCCAGAGGAACTCGTCTCTCAAGACACCACTCAGCCAAATCAAGCAACCATTATATAAATTGGGGGAAAGAAAGTACAGGTTCTACTGTATCACTCTTGAAGACTGATCACTAAGCTTGAGCACTCATCTGGCATTTTTACGCACACCTTAAAGTTCCGGATTTTTCAATCTTCTGGGTTTACAAGTCCACAAGTAAGTTCCGGATGCATTTTTCTCTCTCACGCGCACGCGCACGCGCACACACACACACACACTGCCCTGAGGCAGTTCCTGGATGCATTCTTTACACAAACACTGCCCTGAGGCAGCCTAAAGTAGCTGCAGCTGTAGATGTGACAGGCTGCCATGGAAACCAAGTGACCACAGCTGCCTGGACCAAAGCAGTTTACCAGGAGAACCTTTTACACACACATGTTCTGGGAAAAGTTCTGTGCAGATGTTCAAAGAGCCAGATGTTCAAGATCTGGGTGAGTGATTTAGACACACAGAAAGTTCAGGATGTAACAGCAAACATGCAGGAGAAATGTGTGTAAAAACACCCATTCACAGCCACACAGAGACAATAGCTCAGCTAAACTAACTCCAGAGTCTGTACAGGTTAATAAGTATGTGATTATGGGGAAGATGAGGTGGTGGTCATGTTAAGATTTTTACTGCATCAGCTCTATTCACATATGAGAGGAAGCCCATTGTCCACGAGTTTCTTGTTGGCTCCACAAGTCTACCAAACCTTTCAAGGGACCTTTACAGGCTGTTGAATTTCTTAAGGAACCATATAGCTATTTCCATAGTGAGCCACTAAAGCATAATGATGTTTCTTTTGTTTAAAACAAAAGCTTCTACTGTGAATCAGAAGAACAGAGATTTTATGGGCACTATATATATTTTATAAGTGTGATTTATATATAGATATATTTTAAAAGTGACCTGAATTGCACTATACTGAAAAAACAATGTAAATGAAAAGTAACCTCTATTTTCTTTACTGTCTAGCCACAACAAATACATTTCCTTCTGAAAACAAAAATATGAAAGCACGAGCAATTGCAAATAGGGTGGCATCAGTGGTAGCCCTGTGGTTTTTATCAATGGTTATTAAGCTCACCCCTTCAGCTTTTCAAGCATTAAAAACAAAACAGTATGACACTTTTAAATGAACAGTAGTAGAAATCCTGTAACTTGTGTTCAACAATACTTCAGCCTTGTGTAATGACAAAAACCCAGTTGGGAGAAAAGGAATACAGTTTAGCTTAAGGTAGTTAAATTTTAATGAAACATTTCTTTCCACTATGCCTTTAGCTCTGTCACAAGGGAACTGTCAGAAAGGGACAAGTAGGTCAGAGGGCTCAGCATTTTGTTTTAATTTGGAATGACTCACTTCACTCCCTTGGCTTCCATGGCTCCGTCCTTGATTGGTTCTCCTCTTACCTCTCTGACCGCTCCTTCAATGTGTCTCTTGCCAACTCCACCTCCTTTTCCCTCTCAGTTGGTGTTCCCCAAGGCTCTGTCCTTGTCCATCTCCTCTTCTCTATCTACACCCTATCCTTAGGCAAACTCATTGCCTCCCATGGCTTCCAATATTATCTCTACGCTGATGACACTCAGCTCTATCTCTGTACTACCTGTCTTTCTCCATCTGTTCAAGCTCACCTCACCAGCTGTCTCTCTGATATATCTCTACCTAGATGTCTCAACGTCAACTCAAACTCAACATGGCTAAAACTGAACACCTTATCTCCCCCCCCCAATCCTTCCTCTCCCTCCTCCCTGTCAATCCTTATTGATGGAGTCGCCATCCTTCCTGTCCCCCAAGCCCATAGCTTAGGCTCCAGCTTTGACTCACCCCTTTCTTTTAAACCCTACATCGACTCTGTTGCTAAATCCTGTTGCTTCTCCTTCCATAACATTGATAAGATTCGCTCTTTTCTCTCTGTCTCCACTGCCAAAACCCTTGTTCACACCCTGGTCATTTCTCACCTCGATTACTGTAACCTCCTTCTCCCTTGCTTCCCCTGCTCTCACCTTTCTTCCCTTATCTCCATCCAGAACTCTGTTGCCAGGGGCATCCACCTCACCCGTCACTTCAACCACATGCAGCCCCTCCTCTCCTCTCTTCGCTGGCTTCCTCTTCCTGAACGAATCCTGCATAAAGCTCTTCACAACCATGCTCCCCCCCTACCTCTCTGCACTAATTTTCCCTCCGTACTCCAGTCCGTGAACTCCACTCTTCCTCTGTCCCCGCTCTCGCCCTCCCATGCCTCCCCTGCTCCCCTAACTGCCTTCGTCCCTTCTCCCTAGCTGCCCCCCATGCCTGGAACTCCCTCCCTGCCCGCATCTGCCTCACCCCCTCCCTTTGTACCTTCAAATCCCTCCTCAAGACCCACCTCTTAAACTGTCCTCCCCGACTCCTCGCTTCCCTCTCCTAACTCCTGTTGATACCCTCCATCCAGTACAATCTGTTACCTGAGGTCTATGTACTCATATCCTCACCACAATGACCAGCCAGCCATCGTTCTCGTAACCAAGCCGAGCGCATGCACCCGAGACCTCGCATCTTCGTGAATGTTACACCCCTTGTCTCTCCCCCTGTTCCCCTTCCTTCATCTCTCCCCCCCATCCCCCATCTGTCAGATTGTAAGTCCTAGAGCAGGGATTGTGTCTATTCCATTACTTTGTAAAGCGCTATATAAATGTTTGCTAATAATAATTAATGGTAACACAATCTAATCAGGGGAGAAAATCAGTAGATTTGACAGTCAAGGAAAAAGAATTCTTGGGTGAAAACAGACATGCACCTTAAGTCCGCTTTAACATTTCTTATACATGTTGCAAGACTGCACAGGGTACCAACATGCATAAGAAATGTTAAAGCAGTGTTAAAGTGGAGTTACGTGCAAGTCTGTTTTCACGCTAAGCTAACATATGAGTTAAACTCTTGAGTGCCCAGGACACCGTGTGCTAAAGAAGCAGTTTATAAGATGAACAGAACTGTACTAGCGGGATAATGTTAGCTGAAAATGAAAGTGTGTGTTTAAACTAAGATATATTAAACACTGCTACAAAGGCAAGTTATTGAAGTATGTAAATATTAACTGTAGCATAGGATCATACAGTCAGAGAATTGTAGGGCTGGAAGGAACCTCGAGGGTCGTCTAGTCCATTCCCCTGTTCCAAGGCAGGATATCCCCTGCCTACAGCATTGTAGACAGATGCTTGGGCAGCCAGGTTTTGAAAACATCCAAGGAGGGAGATTCCACAACCTCCCTGGGCAGCTTTTTCCATTGTCCAACAGTTCTTACAGTTGGGAGCCTTTTCCTAATATCTAACTGAAATCTACACGGCTACAAGTTAAGCCCATTCCCTATTATTCTGTCTTCTGTGTTAATGGAAGACAAATGTTCACCATCTGTTTGTATAGCCTCCTTTTATATATTTGAAAACTGATAACGTGGCCACCTTTTTCCTAGGCTAAACATGCCTAATACTTTCAGCCCTTTCCTTGAATGGCTCGTCTTCCAGCCCATTATCCTCTTGGTTGCTGTCCTCTGAATCTTCTCCTACTTGTCTACCTCCCTTATGAAGTGTGATGCCCAAAACTGATCGCAGTATTCCAAGTGACGCCTCACCAGCATCAAGTCAATTGGCAGAGCCACCTCCCATGTCTTGGAAACAATGCACCTACTAATGCAGCTCTGGATGGCATTTGCTTCTTTTATAACAGCATCAAATTGTTCACATGTTCACTTTACAATTCTCCAGCTCCTCCTCTGCAGTACTACTTCTAGCCAGCTAGCCTCCATTTTATATTTGTACTTCTGGTAGTTCCTATGTGCAGTACTTTGAATCTGTCATTGTTAAATCTCATTTTGTTTCTTCCAGTCCTGCTTTCTAGTTTAACCGCTCCATTTTGTTTTCAAATCCTGGCCTCCAAAGTGTTTGCAAGTTCTTAGTTCTGAGTGATTTGAAACTCTCCATTCCCTCCTCAAAATCATTAACAAAAATCCTGAAGAAGACTAGTTCCAGGACAGACCCCTGTGGGATGCTGCCACTCGATGCATCCTCTCCATTTGATAACATTTCATCAGAATGGCTTTATAGCCAGTGGTGAACCCATCTGAAGATAATTCTGTCCACACAGTTTCCCACCTTTCTTATGAGAATGTCATGCGAGACTGTGCCAAAGGCCATACTGAGGTTGAGATTTATGTCTACTACATTCCCCTTTTCAGCCAAGCTAGTTACCCTGCCAAAGAAGGAAATGACTTTAGTTTGGAATGATTTGTTCTTAACAAATCCCTCTTGGTTGGTTACTAGTTATCACTCCATTTTCCTTGAGCTGCTCACAAATCAATTGTTTTATAATTTGTTCAAAGATCTTTCCAGGTACTGAAGAAGTCAGGCTGACTGGTCTATAAATATGTCTTCCCTTTCCCCCTTTCTTAAAAATTGGCACTCTGGCTGCATGGCAGGAGGACAGTTCTTTGTTTCACTTGTCTCTGATTCAATGAGAAGGGGATGACAATACCTAGGAAGTCTCTTGTGGTGATTTGCTTTAGTAAATCAGATTCTTTTGTTATCCAAAAAGCTGCTTCACAATCTGGCTCCTAAGGAACCCAATTACCCATTATTCCAGTCCCCCAAACTAATTTGGATCAGCTGGGACCCTTTATCCAGGCTCCCAGTGAGTATGGACAATAAGCAACGTGTCCTTGTTGATTGCCTCTTTGCAGTCCTGCATGCATGGCCATTAGTCTTAATGACCTTTCAATAACATTTTCAAGACAATCCATTGTGCCTTTGCTGAGAGTATTCCCAATGCCTCTCTGGGGATGCAAGTCGGCATTTGCTAACGAAGCAAACAGTTTGCCCCAAAGCCACCAGTACAAATTGTTCAAACAAACATAATACAAAGGTTCAGATGTGCAATGAAAAATAACCCACACATGCATACACGGCTTTCAGTCATAGCCACTAATGGTTTAATTTGTTAACGAGTAATGCAGGAGATGAGAAATTCAGAAGTAGAATGGTTTCTTACAGTTGTTCCTGAACAGTGGATTCTTTGACAGAAAATCTATTGACGTTGTTCACCAATGAAAGAAAAAAAAGCAACTCTCACCATTGTAATCCATAAGAGTTCACTGGGATGAAGAAGAATTAATTGATTATCACAGTAATACAGCACATCTTTTATTTGCTACACTTCTTGTCAGAGTGTCTTTCAGTGTAATGGGGCTGCATCACAGTACTGTGAGCCATGTGTGGATCACAGCACATCCAAGAAACCGGAGAGGGATTGTAATGGGCGTTAAAAGGAGTATAGAGTTTTGTGACTGATCTGTTTCTCTTTCAGCAACCAGTAGAGGGACTCCTGTGTTTGATCTCATCTGACTTTATCAGTAGCAGTCACTTCAATAATAGGTAAACAGTAACACTAGAGAGGCTTGTTCCTACAGCACCATAAAACCTCTCAAGTCATGTGATTCTGTCTGTTTCTCTCTTTCCCTGGGAGTTGTCTTTATGTCATTATCTATAAAGTGAGAAACGAGAGAGCATAAACAAAATAATGCCGGATCCATTGTTCAACCTACGTTTTGCCACGGGGAATTCTCACAACATTTGACAGACTGGAGATGCTGTAGAGTAGACTTTGCTGATTAGTAACAAATACATTAAAATGTTAAACAACCACATTATCTGTGCGTTGGGGGTATTTAGACAGCATTTTATGTCCTGTTTCCAGGATATGACTCGGCAAGAACTACACCATATTCAGAAACTAGTCTCTCATTATTGGGACATACAAGACAGTCTCTTCAATTCTGAGTATAGGTCAGAGATTCCTGAAGTGTGAATCATGATCCCAAATGGGGGTGTACCCTCTTCAGATGGGGTTGTGATCCCAATTGATATCTGATATACTTTGCATATCCTTATTGTTTGAGATCATGGAATTAAATTTCAGTCTCAAACTGGAGTCACTTAAACATAGGCCCTTTTCACAAGGAACCTGCCCCACCCTCGCCCACGTGTGCGACTGTGTGGGAAGGGGGGCATCTGTCTAACCACTGGTGGTGAAGCGTGTGTGCTCCCGCGCTCCACCACGCACGGAGGCATTGGGGAAAATGGAGATACCTCCATGTATGGAGATGAGTGGAGGTGGGTGGGTGTCCGTGTGATGGCCTGCCCACCTGCCAGAGCCACCACCCATTCCCCCCACACCGTGGCACCTCCGGGGTCCATGTAAAATGGGCCATAATTTTGGGAACAGCTGTCATAGGTTGAGTTACAAAGCCTGAGCTTTCTGATAGATAGTCTCTTTCCATAGGAAACTCTTCCATGTGGTTTTTGAGGCTGGCTCTCTGCCCACCAGTCCTCCTCCCCCTTCTCAGTATCCCATCCCCTGTCCTGACTCGCAGCCTCAGTGACCCATTGGAAGAAGAAGCTGCACTAGCTGTTAGTTTGTTTTGGAATATCACTCTGGGAGGTATTTGAGCCCCTGTTGTTATGGTGGCTGGCTCTAGATTGCAGATGCAGGCAATTAAAATGAAAGCTCCCTGCTCTTCTCTTACTTAATGCAAAAAGCAACCTTCCCTCTAAAAGGTTTTTAACTTAATTGCATTTTAAAAAAATAATAATGCGTGCATATCAACAACTTTTTTTCCAGAAAAATAAAATAAAATAGAAGGTGTAGAAGTAGCTCCCCTTCAAGTACATGCAATCGCATACAAACCTTGATAGACTACGGCCGTTTTTAAATGGATGGCTTGGGTGGGGGGATGGGTGTGTGCCAGCGGCGGGTGTGTGGCCTTTCCCACGGGCGTACACCCAACTCCGTGGGCAGGTGATGGGTGGAGGTGGGTGTTGTGCAGGAGTGCGCACGCACCCCTACCCGACACCCAGAGTGCTCCCACAGGTGTGCACCCATCCCACCTACCGCCACAGCGTTTACACAGACGCCCCCCCACCGGCCACCTACCTGCACACTCATTGGTGGGGGTGGGGGTGTCTGTATAAAAATGGCCTAAGCTGAGCAGTTAGTTTATCTGCTGCGTGCACCTAGTAGCTTTATAGAAATAAGTAATAGCAGTAGTAATAGTAGTAGCAGTTTCAATATACTGCTGTTGCTGACAGACATACCCCAGAGTGAATTGCTATCCTGACAGGTAATTGGAATTAAATATTATTGAATGCAATTAGAAACACAAATGATTGTTCACCTGCATATATGTGGTTCTCAGTTTAATTAAAGTACTTGCCTTTCATAGCTATTTAATATCCTAATACTAACTTGCCTGGAGACAAGCTGCTGTCACCGACCAAGGTAAAGTTATAGTAGCATCAGTGTTAATGTCGTAATTCTTAACTTGGCCTTTGCTCAGAGGGAGTTTGTAGCAGATATGAAAACAAATTAATTTCTGTTCCAAGTATCACTAAACTTTATGGATGTTCAGTCCATATGGACAAAGCTCTCAGACTAGGTCAGTTTCTGCTTTTAGGATTCAACAGTGGACACTGGGCAATAGCTCTGGATGCATCTGCTTCTTTCCAGCTCCCTGACGAGTAAACTGTTTACGTGTTTACCCCTGAGGGAGGACTTGGAGGCCTCCATTCTTCTGGGTAGTGCTAGTAGGAGAAAAGACCATCTGTCTTTTTGAGGGCTTGCCAAGTCGGGTCATTGTTGCTCTGAAGAGCCAGTAGGTAGATGAAAGCTGTGCACCCTCCTTCAAGAAGATATTAAAGCTGGGTAGGAATCTCTGGTAGTGGTGGTGGTCGGGAATAAGATGACAGTGATGAGGAGACAGGCATGATAGCCATGCTCATGAGACTGCAATATTTTGGGTCAGATGCCAGATTTCAGTTCAGATCCAGAATGATAGGATAGATACCGGAACCTGCCATTTTGATTGTCAGCCCACCCCATTATCAGTTTCTAATCCATGCTTTAAATGCCTTTTGGGTTAGCAGAGTGATGTGCAGTTAGATGGGTTTTCAGGATGCTCCAGTTTCCCTGGCCTCTTTGATTGTAGTTAGTTTCATGTCAGACAAGTGTTCTTGCTTTGCTTTCTGCACCATCGGTTCACCTACCTCTTGCAAGGGGCTATGTCCCTGCACCACTGGCAGTCTGGGCTGCTCTCAGCTGGGAGGTAGTGGGCTGGAGGTGGCCATAAGACAATAACTGAAGTGGCCCAATTTTAGACAGTGCTGTAGTTTTTTTGGCGCCCTAACCATGGAGAGCTCAGTGTTCCTGTCTCTAGAAGTGGGGTATAAAAACTCTGCTCTGGGGGCTTTCACACAGTGCTTTGGGAAGGCTCAATGAGAACTCTGAGGAAGTAATAAAGAAGTGGCCGGGTTGTTTCTGGCTAGGGGCATATAGAAACACTGACCCCTCAAACTGCTTGAACTGTTGAGCATGCGCGCTGCAGCCCATCTCGCTGCCGAGCGCCTCCACTGAACCCTGAAGCCTCACCTGCCTGGTGCCTGCCTGCCTCCAGTCTGACTCCTGAGTCCTGCAACAGTGAGTAAACGGGAGGG